>JAYMTH010000884.1:0-17289 GCA_036897465.1 Pelargonium australe | reverse complement strand
TCAACCCCGTTATGAGCGGGTCAAAAAAAAATCCGGCCCGGGATCCGTCCGTGAACACCCCTACTCAGTAATAGTAAAGAAATTGTGATAAAAGAACAAGACATTATAGAAATTGAAAATTGAAACTATTTTTCATATAATTCAGAAAACAGATAACAAAACATCAATATCCAAAACATTGAAAGCAAACCAACATTCATGCAGATAAAAATAGGCTAACAACCTAATCAAAAAGACTGAAACCCATATCGTCATCCGACTCCTCCTTGGGCTCCTCCTTCTCTTCTACCTTGGCCGGGGCAGCAGATGCACCACCAGTAGCAGCAGCGGCAACTGGAGCAGCAGCAACAGCAAACTTGCTTGGGTCCTGCATTGCACAAACAGTTAATACAGAAGAAAATCAAGAGTCGTGAGAAACCAAATACACATATTACTCGGAGAATACAATACCTTCAGATATTCCTTCACTTTATCTGCAAGTGGGAAAGAATACTCAGTAGCAACTGCAAGAGACAGTAAATTCTTGTATGCATTGATCAGCATATGAGGAGCAGCAGCAATTGTTGGGTATGACACAGCCATAGCCAATGCAGTGACCATGGACACACCACTGGCAAACTTCTCAATAAGGTCTTCGTCAGTCAGATCAAGAACCTCCGGATTGAACACAGTTCCATTGTCATAAACAGTCTGGACAACAAGACCATATGAGAATGGCCTGATTCCAAGCTTTGCAAGGAGAGCAGCTTCAGAAGATCCAACCTTGTCACCCTTCTTAATAAGCTCCACAGGGGTGATAATTTCAACAGTACCCTTGTTAATTTTGGTGGGAATGTTGAGCACCTGAAAAGGAGAATACATTAATATGATGCAGCTAGAAAAAATAAAACAAATATGATGCTACTTTTCTTATGAATAGAACTCACCTGGAAGAAGGATGTTTGAGAGGGGTCGAGTCCAGTGTTGCCAGGGGGAACCACAACATCAATTGGAGCAACCAAACCAACACGAGCAGGAGCTCCAACCTGTTAAAGTTGAGATAGTATCATATAAAAAAACTAAATGCCAAAAAAATGAAAAAAGGCAAGGATTGTGCAACAATAACAGTTGAAATATTAAGGACATCTTGACGACTGGAATGCAAGGTCAAACTAGCTGATGTACTAACCAGATGTCAGACTATGGGAACAGATACAATTTTTCAGAACAGAAAGTACACTAAAAAAGGTACATCACAACTGTCAAATTACATTTAAACTAACAGCTCAATTATATTTCAATAGGAAAATGGCATACGTATAAGAAGAATTTAGCCCATCTAGCCAAAGATAAACAAATAAGAACACACATGTTCAAGGAAATTAAGCATACTAAATCATCTTGAAATTAGTTTTTAATCTAAATAGACAAATGTATCCAATGCTAACTTATCATACCATATACTCCCTCCGTCCCAAAATGAGTGTCTTGTTTGTCTAAATTTTGTCACAAAATGAATGTCTTGTTTCTATTATGTTATTGTTTTTCCCATATTACAATTATCACTTATGCACATGGGAAAATTTGCACATGAGGTGTAGGTGGAAAAGTGATGGTTTTATTGGAAAAACCTTAAATTATCTTGTTATTCTTAATTTTTGCAAAAAATGGAAACAAGACAATCATTTTGAGACGGAGGGAGTATATCATACCAAATGTATAAGAAGAATTTAGCCCATCTAGCCAACGATAAACAAATAAGAACAGATATGTTCAAGGAAATTAAGCATACTTAATCGTCTTGAAATTAGTTTTTAATCTAACTAGACAAATGTATCCAATGCTAACTTATCATACCATATATGTTATATGTACTGTTCAATTGGGCTTCATATTTTGCTGATTATAAAATCAATACTAGAAAACTGTATTGCTCCTATAATTGCAATCAAAATTATTAGACAAAATTAGCTATAGCTCTCTCCAACTAATCCAATTAGACACAGCTTATTAATTGGTAGTACAGATTAGTTAATATTAATATAATACAACATATTCAATAGAAACAGACAGAACTATTGAGCATACCTTGTACTTGGCAACCTCCTCGCTCACTTCTTTCAAATCACCCTTGGTGAAGATCAATCCAACATTTCCCTGCAGTAAATAATTGAAAAGTTAAGAAATTTAGCTAAATTTCACCATACATAAAAAAATCATTTTTAAGGGAAAAAATGATTACAAAATTCGAAACGAGCGATTTGAAGAATTGGAAATACCTGTAGAAGGGGGAGAAGGTTGAGGAAGGCTGTGTTTCCGGTCTTCTCAGAGTGGATCCTGACGGACCTCTTCATCATGGTGTTCTTTCCCATGAGCACAACAGAGTCTCCGCGAAGACCCCTCCTGATGTTCTGGAGCTGGTTGGACCCCACATTATCGGCGGCCACGACTAGGATCTGGTGGTACTCATCGAGGAGCTGGCAGAGCTTGCCGTCGTAAGCGATCTTCTTGTCGGCCTTGGAAGGTTTTGGAGCCATGGATGCTGGTGTTTCAGGTTCTAAACACTACAATAAACAAGACAAAATCAAGGGCCAAGACGAAGCAGCGGCTCAGTCAAGGCGGACAGCAACCAAAGCCGTCTCTTTAACCTTCGCAACTACTACTTTGTGTGTGGGTGGAGAGGTGATTCTGGAAAACCCTAGTTTGCGATAAAGCTCTAAACTCTGTTGCTTAGGGTTTTATAGTGGACGAAGTGAAGAAGAAAGAGGAGCACCTGGTGGCCAACGTGTAAACCTAAATCTAACGGATCGTATTTGTTAATCGTTGTAATCCAATGGCTGGAAATGTGTTCCGTGTGAAGTATTTGGGCTTTTGTTAATCATTTTAGGCCCATTATATATTGTGTCTGATTGATGGGCTCTTATAACAAAGCCCAAGCCCAAAGGCTTGGCTTGCCAGGTGGCGACTTTTAATTGGTTACTTGGAGCGGGAAAGGACCGAGCAACCAACACCGTACGGTACCGGGGAACCAGAAATGCAATTGCGATCTTTAGGTGGTGTTCAAGTTGTGAATCTGAGATCTCAGCTCCTCCGTTCACCGCCGTCCGATTACTTGCATCTGTGATCTCACCGCTAATGGCGTCTACGTTCCGTGATCGGACGTCGGAGTTCCGATCTCTCACCGAAACACTGAAGAAGGTCGGGGGAATCGCAGCCGTCAATCGGGCTGAAACTGATTCGTCTCCTTTCAAATCGCCGTCTTCTTCTGGATCGGAATTCAACAGGAGAGCGTCTCGAATCGGGTTGGGAATCCATGAGACATCCAAGAAGATCGCTCGTGTTGCTCAATGTAAGCCAAACTTTGTCATTAATTTTTTTGGGATTTGATTTTTCTTACTGTCCTGCTTGGTTGCTGGGAAAATTATTGAATAGAAATGTGCGTATGTAAGGTAGTTTATTCCTTCATCTTCTTTTTCTGATACTATTTGTTGAATTTTGATTTAGTTTACAATATCCTGATTTTGTTAAATCTACGATGGAACAGTTAAGTTTGATCTATTCATTTAGTTTCATATTGCTACACAGACAACAAATACTATTAATTAGTAAGTGTTTGCCTCTGTAAGCGAATTTGAGTCAAAATCTGCATCCAATTTGTGGGTTGGTTGCTGGAGTACAGCTTATTGATGAATCCACTGTTCCTAATGGTATGAAATTGGGAATTAATTGTTCTCTAATGATATTAAATTGGAAAATTATATGACAGAATGAGTTTGTTAAGATTGCAAGGCTCCAACTTGGCAACTTCCAGTCATAGAACAAGTTTAGTTCAGTTCAGGCTTCAGATAACTTTAAGGTTTTGGAGTTTTTGTTTTTCTAGTGATTTCAGTTGAGTTCCTTTTCTTGAAGGAAGGACAATCCACCGAAGCCAAGAAATGTCCATTATATATATATATATTTCATAAATTTATATCAAAGCATGCATGCTAAGGGTATTGCTTTTGAATTCAGAATCAAGTTCCTTTCACTAGAGTACTTTTTTTGCTTTCTTTAAAAAAAATATCTAAGTTTTGTGTGTTTCCGTGCTGAGTAGAAACTAGCAAATTTTGAATCAAAGAAATAGGTGTTGAGGTCGCATATTTTCATATTTCCAGGGTGTTGCAGTTATCATTAGAGTATGCATCTAATATGACTTGTCATGTCACCATATTCATTTGTTAATTATTAGACTTAAGTGATCTTATGAACACATTTGGATGCTCAACTTCTAAAGCTTGTAACCTTCAAAAAGCTATATGGTTATCCTCTACATTTTATTTTAGCTTTCAGGATCCTAGTGCTTTTCCCTTTTCCATTTTTAAGAATGCTTTTGAAAGGAAGAAGAATCATTGATTTGCCTGAAGCAAAATGTTCTTTGTGGATACTAATTGAATTGTGCATGATCTTATATTGAAAATATGGATCTTGATTGTTTTGAAACAATTTACACATTTGCAACTGGATGGAGTTATCCTGATCTGAGATCCTAAAATAATGTTTGTTTAATTTGCAGTGGCGAAAAAGTCGTCGATGTTTGATGACCCTACTGTGGAAATACAAGAGCTGACTACCTTGATAAAAAATGACATCACAGCACTTAACGTGGCTCTTTCAGATTTACAAACACTTCAAAGCATGGAGATAGCTGACGGGAACTATTCTCAAGATAGAGTTGTTCACTCAACAACTGTTTTTGATGACCTGAAGAGTAGACTCATGGGGGCGACAAAACAGCTCCAGAATGTATTAACTGCCAGAACAGAGGTTTGTGTGCTTGCATTAATCTATAGTTTGTGGCCTTTTGCATTGCTATTTTGCTCTTTGACTTTAATGTCTATGTATTCTTCTCCCTACAGAACATTAAAGCTCATGAGAGTAGGAAACAGTTATTCTCCAAAAATGCATTGAGGGAGAACCCTTTCCAACAAACTGCAAAATCTGTGACTGAGCCACCTCCTTGGTCAAGTTCATCCAGTGCATCTGGGAGTTTGCAGCCACCAGTGTGAGTGTTTTCTTTGGGAATATTATATACTTCATCTTTGTCCCAAAATGAGTGTCTTGTTTGCCTTCCATTTTAGTCCAAAAATAAGTGTCGTCTTTCTTTTTTCGGAAATTAGTTATAACTTATAACAGGAATTACCATTAACAACTCTATAATAAGTTAGTTAGTATCCCTTTAGTTTGTTAGAACACGTTCTCATGGATTAGCAAGTAATTGTACAACACTAACTAACTTCCCCATGGGACGGAAGGTGTATAATGCATGTGTCGTGTTACTTCCCCATGTATATGCGCAAGTATTTGTCTTGTTACTTCCCCTTCTCCCTCTTGTGTCCACAAATTTACAATTTGAGTTAAACATTGTCTTGATATATTATAAACTAGTTATGTGGTACTCTTATCACCCTCTAGTGCTGACTAATGAAGCATATAAGTATCTTTGTCTTTCATTTGTTGGCAAATGATGGGGTTCCTTGCGAAAGGATACTTTTAACTATTGCAATTCAGAACAGTTTCTGTATCTCAGCTTCTATGAGACTATCCTACTGTATTGTTTTAGCCTGAGGCTATGCCAGCTTTAACTTTAAGTTAGAAGGGTATAATCCCTCTGTTCTGGTATTTCAAAGTTTAAACCATTAAATTACATTTAAACTACAATTGTATTGGTGTTTGAATTTGTGCATGCTTTGATTTTCCCAATGATGCTTCTTCAACCGTCCAGTTGCTGGCAAATAATTAACCTCTGTCTTTCTGTCTCTCTCTAGATTGCCATCCAATGGAGTTCAAGCTGGCAACCAATTGAGGTGCTTTCATTACACTGTGCTACTCAATTTATGTGAGGCCTTTGTCTGTGTGTGTGTGTGTGTGTGTGTCCAACGTATAGCTTGTGCAGCTGTATTTGCTACAATTATTGTGATCAAATTTTGTTTCCATGTTGGTTTGAAATGCTCCGATACAGCCAAATGAACCATTTGTAAATATGCATATAAGGGCACCTATGATTCAAACTTGTATACACACTAATATGCATGTGTCCTGATTGTGCTATGCATGCAATAACACTTGACAAACATATTAGCAAAACTTAATCAGTTGCCTTTATAGATGGTGATACGAAGTCCATGGCCACCGAAAGCAGTTACCAAAGCTTTCTCTGCATGGTTCGAAAGTTTAGCATTGTTATCTTTAGGCATATGCATATGTCAAATCTGCAATTAACTTCTGATGAGGGGTGGTGTTGTCTTCTGTCAACAGAAAATCATCATGTCATAATGTCACGAATGCTAGTAGTCAGACCCAAGGCTCTCTTTAGTTGGCTTCTCTATGATCCTTAGATTAATGTGCGGGTATTTTGCTGGTAAAGTACTGTCATTCACAAATACTAACACCCAATAAAATAGAGTAGTGAGTTCACTAAAATGGTGAATCCCAGTACCCCCATATTCCTATTAGTCATCCACTAAATGACATTTGCTGCCTCAAAAAGGAGGAAGAATAAGACATTTGCACATATTACTTTCCGCAAGAAAAAAATAGTGCATCACCTACTTTAAATAACAGGGTGCAATGAGAAAGAGTGCACCGATTCCATCATATCATGCCTTAATACCATTTAGTCACGGGAAAGATCTAGTTGAGATGGACCATGTAGGATGCAGCAATCAAACTCATTCTGAATTTAGCTTAAGATACCTTTGTCTGCACCAGTCCATTTTTTATTCACGTGATGTTTAGAATACCTACATCGTCAAAGTCAAGATTGCTGACATAAATGCTCTAAATTTTGAGGTGGCTATTACATGGATCTGGTTGATGAAAATAAGTTGATTATGACTAAAGTTTGGGCAGTATACATTATGGCTATTTTATGATGAAGCTAACATCTTGTATTGAATTTTTCAATAGACGGAGGTTAGCTATAGACAGCACCCCATCCCTGGATATAGAAGCATCCATGTTACAACAGGTAGCTCCACGGCAAGAAAATTATTCACAGAGCCGGGCAGTTGCCCTTCACAGTGTGGAGTCAACAATTACAGAACTGGGCGGAATATTTACTCATTTGGCCACAATGGTAGCAGAACAAGGGGAACTTGCCATCAGGTTTGCTCAGTTTACATACATGCATGCATCTGTGAATCCTGCTTCCATTTATTGAGTATCTATGCTTTTGAAGTATTAAAAGAAACTTAGACTTGTATTACAATATCTCCCTCATTGATGCAAGCAGGATTGACGATAACATGGAGGAATCATTAGCTAATGTGGAGGGTGCTAGGAATGCTCTTTTGAGGCATCTTAGTCAAATATCATCCAACAGATGGCTTTTAATCAAAATATTTGCAATTTTGATATTTTTCTTGATCATCTTCCTCATCTTCTTGGCTTGAACCAAACCCTCCATTCTTATTTGGCTGTTGAGTCTCGAATGTGATTACCAGCACCTAATAGCAGAATTCCTGAAGCATTAGGCATATTCATTTTGACCTGTCCATTTGTATCGTACTCGTCTTTTATAGAATTTTTTTCCTCTCTTAAGAGGAGTAAGTTGTGTCCCCCTTCTATTTTCCTTACTTTCCCCTCTCTTATACAGTCCCGTGTTTTCGTGTAATAATTAGAATCTCCATCTCTACAAACTAGATAGTCATTATAATAGAGTGTGATGTTAATATTATTAGAGTTAGTAGAGAAGGGTTAGTTACGTAGACGACGGGTGGCCATTGAAAAGACTTTGGGGAAGGAAGCGACTTGAAGGTCGTAGTGAGTCGTATTCATACATAGGCGTTTGTCAAGGTCGAAAGTGACGCATCAGCTCTTCCCATAAAGCAGACACCGGAGAGACAAGGAACCCATCCTTGTATTATGTTGAATTGTGGTACAACAAAGGAGTTTCAGGGTCATGTGAGCATGTGAAATTGTAAGAGGGGAAGTGGAGTTATTGGATTTTCTTGTGACTTTTATTTTCTATCTTTTGATGGTCATTGCCTGCCTTTTGTTTCTTTGAACTAATGTTTCACCACCATTCATGTATTAGCAAGTGAAGCTATACAAATTATTGTGGACAACTCAACCTATTGGGAGTCCGCACATGCCCTTTGGTGGTCTAACTTATTGATATGTCAACTCGCCATTGTGTTGCGGAGCGCACATCTATTCATTGTGTCCTGAATAGACATTGAGGCACGTCTTTCGCTTAAGCTAAATTTGTCCATGCTTATCTATATGTCGTGTGAGTAGTTATGTTCCCTAACGTTCTTCTCAGTATACCTTACCCTCATGCACATGCTTATCTAATCCCGTTCAAAATGTTCTAATCAAGTTTGTTACTCGAATCACATACTTATATTATCGTTATGTACATACTAAACATGAGTCAATGGTGATTACATTAAACTTGAACTGGTAATCACTTCTCAATTTCAGGGTTTTGTTTAGGTCCATCACTAACCCTAATGTAATGAGAAGAGTTTGGATTAGTATTATTTTATTTTTCAAATGTAATTATGCACTGAGAGAAGCTAATAATTAGAGGTGTTAAGACAAATGAAGATTGGCCTGCATTAACACATATATGGAGGACCCATTATTATCAGAAAATGGCTAGAATTGTCACTCCACATAGTCTCCAATCATATAGTTTGGTTTTGGGCAGCAGCAACCATTATTCCAATGATTTCATGAATAACTAATATATTCAAAAGTGTAGAATTGGACCCTCATATCATCAATTTGGTATGGCACTTGCATTTTGGATGGACATAATTAAAGTTCCATTGTCCAACATTCATAATTTGTCCCATCACAAAACCTAATTCAAATGGCATGAACACTTTAATGCATGTAATGAATAACTAAATTGCTACATTCAAATAAAAAGGATATTCATTAGCAAAAAAAGATGTGTAACATTTGTTGAATCAAATTCTATTGGTATCTTTTTATGACACAAGTAGTCAAGGAATGGTTTGGTTCCCATTTGGATCACATCTAAACAACTCATTTGGCAAAAGAAATGTGTGGGGGCTTGGAGAGAACAAAAGCATGGTGTCCTAGGATGCTCCAATCAATAAAGATTCTAAGGAAAAAAGAGAGAAAAAGGTGCCAAAATGCTAAGGATATTGGCTACTGGGGAGGGAAAGCTTAAACAAAGCTTTTGAAGAAATGGGAAAGCCATATGACTCTCCCCTCTTGTATTGGCACTTCAAAACAATATTCTCCCATAGTTGAGCATTATTCAAAATTCCCATCTCAAATTTAACTACCACAATGTACGTGAACATTTGCAAATGACGAGAAAACAGTACTTTGGAGTCATTCGTTGTGAAGTATCGTAAATAACAGTGTTGACTTAACCACTAAGGGTGACGCAGTTGGTTAATCCAGCTGTGTGAGTGTGAGGAGGTCTCAGGATCAAGCTTCACTCAACACATTCTTGGTGGTGGTGGTGGTGTAAGAGACTATTTTGATGCGGTAAGGTGCCAAAAACTCTAGGTTAGGGTTAAGAGACATAGTTTCTTCCTGAACACTATTGGTTCCTTGTATATATACCCTTTTAGGCCGTTGATTATAAAAAAAAAAAAAAAAATTGCTGACTTAATCTTGGATTATAAACATAATTATTCTTCTCTAGTGTTTGAAATCGTTAACTATTCAATAAATTTAACAAATATTCAAAGAACGTTAGACCATTCATATTCATATTTCGTGATAAGTATCTAATTTTTTTGTTTGAATGCACTAGCTAGGTAGATGTGAGAGTGTGCTCTTAAAAAATTTAGTTTTAAAACTAATTTAGAGACAGTATGTACATGCACAAATAAGCATAATTATTGCTTATCCATGACTAAAATTGTTATCAATCCGAAGAGTTGGTCTAGTGATTACAAGTATATTTGAGTTTTCAGAATTAAATTTTGTGACTAGTACTTAAGAATTTTTACTTTAAACATTCTATACTAATGTGGATGAGCGAACAATATCCGATGAAAAGACAACTTTTGAAACCGAGATAAAAACACTTCTACGCGCGTGTGTGTATATATATATATATATATGCATAAACAAGTTAAGTTTGATATTTTTAATGGCAAGATTCCTCCTATTGAAATAGATTACCAACCTTTTATCAAAATATGGAGAAGATTTGATAAAGAAGTAAATAAAATAATTGTAATTATGAGAGGAGAATTAATTCTTCTTTGGATTGGAAGAGAGCTACTAATTCATAAACAATTACAAACTATGATATGAACTCTCTTTTTTCTACTCCACAGTCCACACATATATAGAATATGATTTCAATTGATCCATTCATTAGAAACTTTTGCATAAATAAATGGGTGCAGGCTTTGAGTAACCCAATTCTCAATAATTGCTTCGCCCACTAACCCAAAAAGCAATCAAAATTTCTTCATTCTTGACCAAATTGTGAACACTTTAGTGTACTTCACTAATGGGTCACTTCCCATCCAATCTATTCTCTATTGCCTCAAAATCTGCATTTTGTATTTTGCTACATTGCTATATTGGCTGTTTCATTTGAATTTTAGTTGACATTGTTACTACTAACGAGCTGACAATTCGAATTATGTAGTGTTGCAACAATATAAAATTTAAAATTTACAAGATTGAAATGATACGAACTTAATGTAACAATGTTTAGTAGTATTATTTTATTGAAATGTAATTTTGATTAGGATAATTTTGTTTTGTCCTCTAAAGTTACCACTAGCTAGTTATTAAGGATTGAAGAGCCATGCATGCAAATTTCCATGAATGATTAATTAAAATTGATATGTAAAGGAGACAAGGAGCATATTGTGGAAAAGTTGAAAAGAGGAACCTATGAGGGGTCCCTACCCAATTCTTATTCATTATAAGAAACTATTAATTAATTAAGGTATCAATTATTGTAAATTTATTGATAGAAAACAAATGTGAGGGAGTGTTCAATTAGATTAAGAGAATTTAAATTTAATTTTTTTTGTCAATGCTACCCAATTTTTCATTAACTTAGCTGTGAATTGTGATAATGTTAGAGAAGGATCTATGTACCAATTAACTTAGCTATGACAATGTGAGAAAATGATTTTTTTTTGTTGGTTTGAGTATTTTATTTATATTTCTTCAATAAAAAAATTCAATAAATAATGTCTATTTATGATTTAGGTACACCAGGCCAAAGCTATCTTAAGTGTTCTATTGGTGGGTAACCCGCAATCTATTTGTAATATGTACAAGATCTATATGACAATTTAATAACTCAACGAACGGATTATGGGTTGAGATTTTACAACTCGAAAATACTTTAGGTTGGGTTTAAATCTACAATAATGCACCATCAGAAAAAATCTACAGTAATGCATGTCTTATTATTTTATTTTTTTGAATGCGTAATGCATGTCTTATTAGTTAGTTGTTAGCGCACAATTGTACATTGAGTTTTAAGTTACAATGACAAATATTTGTATATGATTTAAGCATAATCATAATAGATTTAGAAGAAAGAAAAATCTAGATAAGATTTCTTTAACATAATAACAATTAATATATCCAAAAATTAAAATATACATATAAATTTTCAAAATAAGTGCATGTAATTGTTTAAAATTCACTTTAATCATTGTTGACTTTGTTTTTGCATTGAGAAATGTTTTGTAACAGATTTTATATACTTGCTCTGTTACTATATGCATTAATAAGATAAATTGGTCAATTTGATTAGTCAAAGAACTAATATCATGATTTAATTGATATAACAAGTTGACATCGAATTCAATTTTTAAAATATTAACCACATTAATGAAAACACTTTAATTATTAAATCAATTTTTTTCTGTGCACGACAGATTATATATAATATAAGAGTTTGTCTAACTTGTGCAATACTTTTTTTCAAAACAAAACATTGAAAATGTATGAAACATAAGATGTATTTTTTTTTTTTTTTTTTTCCAAAAAAAGCAACATTAATTGAGTTTGTGCTAAAACTGCAAAGCAAATATTACATGTTTGCACATGAGGTGTACAATTATTTACAAGAACGTTATTTTAATGAAAAATGAAAAAATGTACTAAATTATTAGCAAGCAGATCTGGAAAACTATAACACTCAATCAAGATCATGCATGAACCATCTTATCTAAATTTGCTCTCATTTTAAGAAATAAACCAAAATTTAAACAGTACTGAAAAGGTTGTACACAGCTATACGACGTCGTACACTATATTACAGTATCTTGTACCTCCATCAATCAATGGTAGTGTCAAGTGCTGGCCTTAACAATCCAAGGCTCACCGAAATAAATTGACAAGACTGGAATTGGAAAATAAATTGATTTCTCTGAATTATTGCTGAGAAACTCACTGTCGAGAAAATGAAAGAAAATCCAATGAATATAAATTAAAAAAAAAAAAAAAAAAAAAACAACAAAAACAGAAGCTGATTTCGTATTTCAGTTGGATTGTGTGCTCTGTCTCTTTAATGGCTTCACACTCTGTTTTCTGTTTCTTATTCCTTTGGCTTGAATAAAAGCAGCCGAAAATTTCCTCTGTTTCAGGTGCTTTTTCCATCTTTTTGTCAGATCTAAGCCTCTATTCTCAAAAACCCAGGAATCACCAATCCGGCTATTGCAGTTTCAGAAGCTACACCTACTCTGTTTTTTATGTTTCTTGGTTCTGGTTTGCTCTGTTTTTTGTTTGGGTTCCAGCAATAGCTCTGGAGGGAAAAAAAATCAGACATTTTTAGCAAAAAATTGTATTTGTATTGAATGTGTGTAATTGCACATTAAAGGCACTGTGTCAATCTTGGAACTGGAAGATTTTAGAAGATTTTGAATGCTCTGAAGGATTGCAATTTGCATTTTTGTAACAGACCAGACCATGAACCAGTGAGGGTCTAAAAAGGAAAATTGAGACAAGGCACGTACATGCACTACCAAAGAGGGAGTTAAAGGAGCAAAACTGGTTTCAAAGGGATATAGATAGATAGATACATTTTGTCAATAAAAAGGGTCTTTTTTCGTCTCAATTATATATAAATTTCAATCTCCAAACGCAAAAGGGTATCAGAATTCAGAGTCGTCTGAAATTGGGGTTAGTTCAAAAAAGCTTCTTTTTTGTTTTCAAAACTTCATTTTCCGAAACCTTTTTGTTCCCATCCGTTACAGTTTCAGATCTGCAGACTCTGTAGAGAGAGTGGAGCAATGTCGTCTCAGAAGCAAGCTGAGGAGACCATGGTGACCAGCTTCAACGAGACTGAGCGTGAAGACAAAGGGGACGAGTCCGATTTCAGCTTCAAAAGCTTTCTCTGGCATGGCGGCTCTGTTTATGATGCCTGGTTCAGCTGTGCTTCCAATCAGGTACCCAAAACCCACATCCCAATTTGTTCAAAACACTCATTTTTGAAGCTCAAAAACACCCATTTTCTGATAAAAATGGTTGCTTTGTGAGTTTTGGTTTCAGGTAGCTCAGGTTCTGTTGACTCTGCCCTACTCGTTCTCTCAACTGGGCATGCTCTCTGGAATCATTCTCCAGATTTTCTATGGAATTATGGGAAGCTGGACTGCTTATCTAATCAGTGTTCTCTACGTCGAGTACCGGAGCCGGAAGGAGAAAGAGAATGTCAGCTTCAAAAACCATGTCATACAGGTGAGTTTCTCAGTTTTCAAGACCAACCCACATTAAAAAAATCAAAATTTTATCGACCCATTGAGCCATTTTTTTCTTAAAAATTCAAATTTTAATAAACACATTTCATCATCTGTAGTGGTTCGAGGTGCTGGATGGTTTGCTGGGACCGTACTGGAAAGCCGCTGGACTGGCCTTCAACTGCACCTTCCTCCTCTTCGGATCTGTCATTCAGCTCATAGCCTGCGCAAGGTTCGATTTTTACAACTTTTTTCGATTCTTCAGAGGCAAACAACAACTGGGTCTTGGCCAAATTTACAAGATTTTGAATGCTATTACATTTTTTGTCGATGATACAGCAACATTTACTACATAAACGACCACCTGGACAAGAGGACATGGACATACATATTTGGTGCTTGCTGTGCCACCACTGTGTTCATCCCCTCGTTTCACAACTACCGAATTTGGTCTTTTCTAGGTCTTGGCATGACCACCTACACGGCGTGGTACATGACCGCAGCAGCCATTGCTCACGGCCAGGTAAGAAAAAATTACCCACAACGGTCAAAAAACTTGGTTTTTTCTCAATTTGAGACCCTTTTGGCTTTTGTTGGTTCAGGTTGATGGCGTCACACACAGCGGTCCAACCAAGCTGGTTCTGTATTTCACTGGTGCTACAAATATACTGTACACTTTTGGAGGGCACGCCGTGACTGTGTGAGTGATTTTTCTATAACAAAGATTTCGCTTTTCTTTTTCCAAAAAGAGTATAAATTATTAATAGGTGAGCTCTTTTTGTTTATAGGGTTCAATATTTTTTTTTTTTTGGTAATAATATAGGGTTCAATATTGGTTTTAATATAGAAAGATTTGTGAAATTGACCCATTTATGCACAGAGTGCCAATTGAAGATTTGGGTTCATGTTGCTGGCATTTTTGTCCCGAAAAAGAAAAAATTAATGATTTTCGATATGTTTAGTACATTTAATTGCAATCTTCTGCACATTTTGACATCAATTTGGATTCAGGGAAATCATGCATGCGATGTGGAAGCCTCAGAAATTCAAGTACATTTATCTTCTGGCTACCATTTATGTGTTCACCTTAACGCTTCCCTCGTCCGCTGCCGTCTACTGGGCCTTCGGGGACCAACTCCTGACCCATTCCAATGCCTTCTCGCTCCTTCCCCAGACTGCTTGGCGCGATGCTGCAGTCATCTTAATGCTCATTCACCAGGTCAATACAATACTAGATAATCATCACGTTAACGAGAATAAAATGTGTACTAATTTGGGGTAATTTGAATGGTTTGCTTGCAGTTTATAACATTTGGTTTTGCTTGCACACCTCTGTATTTTGTTTGGGAGAAAGTGATCGGGATGCATGACACTAAGAGCATATGTCTAAGGGCGCTTGCTCGCCTGCCTGTGGTCGTACCTATATGGTTCTTGGCCATTATATTCCCTTTCTTCGGTCCTATTAACTCAGCTGTTGGGGCTCTTCTGGTCAGCTTCACTGTCTATATCATCCCGGCTTTAGCTCATATGATCACCTACAAGTCAGCCTCTGCCCGACAGGTAAATGGTCCTTTCTCTCCTCTTATATATTCAATTCATATTCTCATTGTGCTTCCTATATGGTTGACATTGCTATCACCCTCGTTTTCTTGTGATATTAATTGAAACAATCTCGTGAAAACATCCTTGTAGCTCGTTAGACAATCTAATTTCCGGTCTTAGTTGTGTCACTCCCTTACCTAACCTAATCAGTTATCGCAGACATGTGTGAACACGATTGAGTCATGAAACCGAGTCCTCCAAGTATATATCGTTTCTCTTCGTGATTTCAATTTTCTAAAACAAAATAGGAAGTTAGATGAATGGAATTCACAGAGGATACCGAATCGAGTTTTGGAAATTTATGATAGGTTGATGGCATTTCCTTTTCACTATGTTATATACATGTGTTGAAACCCTATCTTTTGATTGAGTTGTCAAAGTGAATAAAAGGACCCACTAATAAATCCCCTTTCTTCAGTTCTTGCATACACTGACCCAACTTGATTTGGATTCTCACAAGAAAACAAAACCAACTTTGTTTGGCCACCATTTCTCCTGGTTTCTCACTAAAAACATAAAACTATCTCCCTAAAATAGGCCATATTAACGTAACATTTATCCTAGTAACCACTACTAAGTAGCATTTTACTATTGTTCTTATGGGTTTTGATCGGAATTTGTCTAAACTTGACTCGTTTGTAATGTTATATTGCGAGGAAACAGAACGCAGCTGAGAAACCGCCTTCGTTTCTTCCAAGCTGGACCGCCATGTACATTATAAATGCATTCGTGGTAGTATGGGTTCTAGTGGTCGGGTTTGGCCTCGGAGGGTGGGCAAGCATGACCAACTTCATCAAGCAAGTGGACACATTTGGGCTATTTGCTAAGTGCTACCAGTGCCCACCCCAAGCAGCAGCACATCACTAGTTAAGCTTGGTCTGTTGTGTATTATACATAGAGAGAGGCATAAGTAGAGCATCTTATCTTCTCCTCCTCTTCCTGTTTGTGCTGTGATGTGCTGTTTTTTTGTTTTTGTTTCTGTCACTGTTTCTTGTTGGGTTCATCATCTTTATAAATAGTAGAAATTGAAATGGTTGTGAATGGGAGGGCTTATATTAATATTAAGTTATGAACTCATGTTATTGTCTATGAAATGTTGGGAGTTTTGCTTCACATGGCAATCACCATTTGGGTTCCATGTGAATCCACATGATCATGATTTGAATTTGGATCAAGCAATCTTTGACTAAGAAGATGGATTATATCATATTTCAATACTATAATCACTGATTTGAATGGCATGTTAGAGCATTGAGAATGGTTTTTGTATGTATCTTTGTGTTATTGAAGCCATAAAAATAAGATTGATTGATGAATTGGTGCTTGAAGTTGAAGTAGAGATGGAAGTGGGGTTTCATCTAATTCCATGGATTGATGAAGAAATGTGGGATAGTGGATTGGCTTCAATTGGGTACTTGTTTTCATGCGTTTGGCACTTGTATCTTTCATCTTTATTCCCATTCTATTCTATTTATTATGCAATTACCATTATCTACTCATGTCCATCTCATCTCCTATCACATGCACTAAATTTATTTGTCTTAATATCAATACTTAAATTTGAAATCATGTGGAAAAAATAATTCAGTCAAATTCCTCTTGGTCATTATCATATGAAGTCTATGTAGATTTGTGTCTTGAATCGGTTTCTGATCAAGTCTGCGCAAAGGTAGCACACCATCAAATATAATTATCGATGTATTTTTGAAATGGTGTCTCGAACGTAAGGGTAAGAACATCAACTGAAGAATAAAATTTTAAGGAATTGTAACGAGACAAAAGTCTAGAGAAAGTAGTTAGCAAGAGATTCTCATGGAAGTTCGGGTGCATCCTCTCTTCAAGAGAGATATTTGTACTCGCAAACATAATGGATGACCAAATTAAGTGTGATTGGTTGTTGAAGATGTGAGATCTGCGTGCGGAGCTCAATATGAACTTGAGTTTCTAGTTTATTGCCTACGGATACTAGGTGAATTTCGAGATATCTGCGCGTTTTTCAAGTATTACGAGAGCGATAGAG
>JAYMTH010000883.1:0-17291 GCA_036897465.1 Pelargonium australe | reverse complement strand
GAGCCTATAGAACAGATCCTGTTCAAGTAAGGTCGTGCGGTTGTCTTTTAGACAAGTCCTGAGCTAAGCTGTCAAACAGAAAACTCTAGTAACTGCTGATTCACATGGGTGGGATCTATACTAAGGATGAGCTTAAAACAAAACAAAAGAAGCTTCCTTATATTGCTACTGCAAATAAAGTCATAAGCATCTATCTCTAAATTTAAACCCAATGAAATGAGAACAAAAGAAAATACGCTTCTGGGAAGAGAACTGAAATAGCAATAGTAGATATATTAAGACGCAGTATATATATACACACCTCAACACTTGCTATACCCTCGGAGATTCCAACAGTTAAGTATTCGATCCCTTCTAATTTCTACAAAAGAGGATAAATAAAGCCATTGTCAAAAACAGAAAGAAACAAATAAAATTTCATATAATAACCCAGATACCTTGTAACATGACGAGAATGTAAGTAATAACAAACACCCACAAAAATGAGTGCTAGAGAGCAAGCAAGGGAGGTAGAGGTTTTTGGGTTTTCTCTGCCAATTGGAGGCTTTGAAGACCCCCAATCGCTGGCTATCCTGCTTTAAATGAAACAATCATTTTTCAAGACTGGTCCCAATTGAATTTCAGTTCCCATCTGGTTTCTAGTGCTGGCATTCCTTGGGCTACCACTTTTACCTTTTCCTGTTGGAGCCTTTGGGTAAACATAAACAAGTTTTTTTTTTTTTTTTTGTTTAAATCTCAGTTCCAAATCTGGAAGGATTGCCTGTTTTTTGCCAAATCTAGGGCAGCTGAATTCCCTTTTCTCAGCAACCATTCTTCCATAACTCCATAACCTATTTTACTTACTTCTTGGTCTCCACCTCCGACTAATTGGATAAAAATGAACACTGATGGTTCCTCTGTCACTAAACAATCCTTTAGTGATGTTGGCCATTTGCCAGAAATCATTTAGGTGTTTAGTTGGGGGTAGTCCCGAAAACTGGGTTTGTAAGGCTCTCCTTGCTGAGCTTTGGGGGGTTTGGATGGCCTAGATTTGGAAATTCGTCTCAATTTTAAGAATGTTATTCTGGAAACTGATTCCAATGAAGTTGTAAATTTGCTTAGAGATGATACTTGCAGTTCTCACCCTTTTGGTTCCATTGTTGACCTTTGCAGGGAAAAGGCCTCTATTTTTTATAATTTCCAAATCACCAAAGTGCCAAGGGAAGCTAATTTTGCAGCGGATTCTCTGGTTAAACTCGTGAGACTTTTTCTGTTTCCTTTATGCTTCTTCTCCAACCCGCTTGAGGGTTGCTTGAGATGGTTTGTAATGGATATTGTAGGGGCTAACACCCCCATAACCTTATGGTTTTTGCATAAGTATCCCGGGAAATCTTTAGGGATATCAACATGTATTTATCTAACTCTACGGTGTATCCGACAGTATATCTTTTTAGGCTTCCATTCAAACTCAAATCCCATTAGACGCACAAGCTACATACAACCCCTTCCCATTTTGCCGTCCCTCTTATGTATCTTATCAAATTGTGTAGCAATATAATGAAAACAAAATTTCTAGCATTTTTGATACTGCGCATTTAAAAATAAAATAGATTACCCCCAAAGAGAATGAACAATGGTAATTACGTAATTTCTAAACAGACAGCATTTTATGAAATAATAAACTCACATTTCCAAATAAAAGAAAAAAGCAAACAGGGAGATGAAAATCCACTTCAAGAAACTTGAAGATCTCTAATGCTCTGGTTATTGGGTAAACCAATCCACATGAGAGCAATGTTCTTTCTTCTTCGCTCCATATAAAAAATAATCCACTACTTACTTCACTTAGAGATGAGGGCAAGGCCATTTTGTAGGATACTTAATAGTAAATGAGGTAAGCATAGATACAAGACACATGACAAAAGCTCGCTTACGGTTCTAGGCTCTTAGCAAAGATAACAAAAACGTAAAGAAATTAATTTTTTTTTTTCTTTCATAAAGGGTATTCTTCATAATAAGATTGAAACAAAGTCACTTAAGAAAGCAAGGAGTGTAAATGCATTACCTCCAAGGCTGATTTCACAGTAGGAACAGCTGTTTCATTCATTGTTCCCTCTGCCTTCAAGAAATGAAAACCCATATTAGGAGTGACTTGTGATGTTCCAAATGGACTGAGCATAGCTTCATGTTTATAGTAGTAAAAAATCAAGGTAAGAGCCTAGCATGTAATACAAATACAAATGCAAAGAGAGTGACAAGACTAAAATTTAATACATTCCATCAATAATTTCAGTAACAAGACTCCCTAGTAGTGGCATTTCTCAAATTCACACAGACAATTCAATAAACAGACTGTAACGTAAAGGAGATTGATAAAAAGAGAGTACCAGAAAGAGCATGGTGAGATTCGGCGATATCGAGACCAAAAGGGGCTCGTCTTCCACGGGATTTAGGGTATCTTCTTCCGCCGAGCGGAGCCTTCTCATTCCACGGTACCTGTTGGTGTTGGTGGTGAGTGACAGGTGCTTGGAAGAAGCAGCGGCGTGGGTTGGGAGATGAGGACTCCGAAGGGGAAGAATCGGAGATAGGCGTGTGTGGAAATTGGAATTGCAGATGCATTGCAGAGCAGGAAATGCAGAGATTGTGGCCATTGTTGCTCTGGTCTGTGTTAGGTTCTTTCTGGATGTTGTGTTTCTGGGCTGGCTATGGTTAGTGTTTAGAGACACTCCCTATCCATAGGAAAGAGGGTTTTTTTGGGGTGTGTTTACTTGGACTGTTCTTATGTTCTGAAATTCAACAAAACCCAAGCTTTACATTTTACACCTCAATCCCAAAATAATTATCCCAATCCACGTTTCATTTCAAAATAAGTGTCATGTTTCTCGTAATTATACAAATTATATGTGTGATTTTGTACGCAAACGGATAACTGTCCAATTTAAAAATACGCTACAGATAGCGTTTATACACCACAATTGACTACCTTAAACTTTAATGGTAAAAGACCCGATCCAGTTCATGAACATTCATGTTTTAACTCGATTTGGTTCTTGAACTTTTTTTAACTTATAATATTCTCTGAACTTCCACATTCAATCCAATTTGATTTATGAACTTTTTTAAATCCAAAAATAGTAATTGAACTTTCAAATATTGACTCAACTTGATCCCCGAGTTTTTATATAAGCTCTAAAAAAATCACCATTTTGGGTCTACATTTGAAAATCCAAGGATCATTTTTGGTCAAATAATAGTTCAGAGACCAAATTGAGTCCAAATTAAAAAATATATATGAACCGAATTGAGTCAAAACACAAAAATTCAAAGACTAAATTAGGTCGATCGCGACAATTATTTCCTTAATTTAATATTAGATTTTCAAATAATGATATTTGTTTAAATTTGTCATAATCTTTTTTTTCTCTTCTCTCTCATTTTTAGCATGTGATTTGTTTAGATTAAAAAAATGAAAAATTATAAATGAAAAACAAATTATTGATCCACAAATTTTGCAATTATTGTAAGGAAAACAAATGGCCATTGGTAACAATAGGCTTAATAGACGGAAATTTCAGTATCTGCAATCTGCATTGGAGCATTGAAGATAATATAGTACACAAATAGTGGCACTACAATTTAAATTAGGGTGTCAATACAGTTTCAGCATATCTGATACATACTAACAAAAATATATTTGGCCAATAATTTAGCAATTTAAAACACTATCAGGCCTATATGAAACTAACATATGTGGTGGATCCTTCTTCCTCAATAACTACTTGCTATGATCTTCTACGACTTGACCATCTGCGTAATCACAAGGTATAGTTAGGTTTGCGTAAGCTTAAAAAGGTGTATTGTAGAACTTAAAGATCATAAGAACTTCACATAGGCACATGGCAATCACCTCTGAGATGTATTGCTAGGTTTGCTTGGGCATCGGCCTCAGAGTTATATTCCTTGAAAGTGTACGTAGATATATGTCAGCGGGGAAGAAAGGATAGCAGAAACTTGAAGAGTCAGAAGTTCAAGTGACCCACATAATAATTACAAGTTTTTAAAATGGTTGAATGATTTTAGTTTGCAGACGATAGGAAATAATGGATCTTATAATTGAGGAACTCTAATGTCAAAGACAAGTGTAGAGAGTTGCACGCCTTACCCTAAGAACATGAGTAATCTGGAATGACGAGAACTTGTCTTTGAGCTCCTTGGCCTCCTTGCACAAGACAGCCATATTTGGGTGTTTGATCTTCCACAGACCCTGCATCTGTTCCATGACGAGTCCTTGTAAGAAACATGACTTCAAATATAGTAACCAATATGTAATAAAAGCCATATGGTTAATACCAAATCATGAGAAGAGACATCGGGTACATATAAGACATGGACAATGACTTTGCTATTATAATAGGACCCTTGCCCGGTGATTAAAGCCTTAAGGATAATCTGATAAGATATTCAACATTGTAATCCAGAAAGACGGGTCCAATAGAAGTAGTTTACATATGACCCTAAGAAAAGAGTAGAAAGCCTCGAATAAATATCAAGCTCATCCACATGGATTATTTAGGCTGTGTATGTGCAAGATTCTCATAGCCAACGTTTCACACTGAGAATAGTTCTCTTTGGGACATCTCATCTATATAGGTTCCTGTTATAGTTAAATCAGATATAAATTACAAAAAGACAGCATATTTGAGCTACCATTTGATAGGAACATAAAGAAGATTAGAAATAGGGGAAGAATCAAATAATAAACCTGCATAACAACAAGCTTAGAATCTCCCTGGACACGGATGTTTTTAAACCCTTTCTGAAACGCATATTTCAATCCCAAAATCACAGCTCGATATTCCGCAACATTATTTGTGGCGATTCCAACACCTTCACGCAATCGGCATACCTACCAACTTTCAAGATTAGATAAGAAATTTCATTATTCATACATTAACATAAATGCATAATAACATGTAAGAGGTTCCATACAATACTTCCATCTTCAGCACGCAGCACAGCTCCTGCACCAGCTTGTCCAGGATTTCCTTTTGAAGCACCATCAAACTCAAGAATATATAAACCCTGGGAAAATACATATATGACAAATATAGTTACACCACCAATCCACGCGTACACAAAAAAAAAATAATAAACAAAGTCACTTTCTGTAGAGTTCAACCAAAACTACAGATATTAAAGGTAAATGAAAATCACATTAAATGATCATGGAACTATGTCCATGATTGGCATTTCATACACTGACACTGTACACCTGTTGACAAACACTTTAACCGGTTCTCATGGTGTAAATACGACCTCAATTCAATTTCAATTACATTCAGAACAAGAAGAACAGTTGTTTGAAAGATTGCCGAAAATATCATCATTAAAGAAAGCAGTTATACATATAAGATAATTAAGTATTTTTTGAAGTTTCAGTGTACAACAATAAAAATATCTCAAGACTGACACTTACTTGGTTAGAAGGAGCTGCTTTGCTAACGAAGGAGTTATCTAACTTCAGCTGCTTCCTCTGAGATTCTGCAGAAAATGAAGCTGATCCATCCAACCCCTACAGAACAAGAAAGCTGATTTTACAGCAAACGACTAAATATAACTTCCAGGTCAATAGGTCATGATTTAGATCCAATTCTACAACATCAATATCATCCTGCACAAGATTTTACCATAATTGCACCCAATTATAAGAAGGATTTACACATAGACCATAGGTTCAACATATAATTGTGATACTACATAAAACTAAATCGGAATGTCAAATCGACAATGCAGCAACCCTATAACTTGTTGGACAATGAGAATCAACACCATGAAACACTAAATTACATTGCCTAGTTTAAGTACCTGTGGATGTAACTGTAGCGATCTCTTTGGTGCAGAATCCTTGTCAAAGGCATTTCCACATGATGAAGTGGGTTGCTGAAAGGAAACAATAACTAACAAAGATCATCAAAATCTAAACTACAAATCCTTCAAATGTCTCATTAACAAAGACAAAGATTATTTTTTTACCTACATAAACAACAAAGTAAACGAAACCCATTAATAAGAAATGGTTGTTACAAGACCTGAAAAGGGCAAGGAACAAGATTGCCGAAAATATCATCATTGACATCACCGGCGGCGATAGTATACGAAGCGTTCTTGAGACCGCGAAAAGCCAAGTAGTCTTCCACCTTTTTCAGCGAACCGTAGCATTTGTACACAGTCGCAGATGTGTTACATATCTACGCAAATACGAACGAAAACAGAGTAAATAATGAGCAATAATTTGATAAAAACATAGAAAAAGAGGAAGAAGAAGAAGAAGATTACGGAAGAGGGAGCTTGTTCTTGGCAATCGGTGAAGCTCTTGTATATGCCAACGATGTCGCCTTTCCGTACGACGTAAAAAGCGCCATCGTCGTCCTCCATCGTCTTCTTCAGCTCTCACCCCTAATATTTAAACGGTTGATCGATGAATTTTCAGAGCGAAAGACCAGTTTTTGCTTGCTCAGGCAATGTGTAACAAGGTTCAATTTGAAATTGAGTACAGTTAGGGTACACAAATTTGACTGTTTTGATTTGATTGACACAACTGAGAAGTCAAGTCAGTAACTATCTACTGGGCTTTGGCGGGAGAAAAACCCATATCATAATGGCCTTCTGTTAAATTATTTGGGCCCTTCTCCATCCTATTATATTTTTCAAATATTTTATTATCACGGTTAAAATAAGTCGGTACGTGTTTTTATAGAATGACATGATGTTCACAACACAAATTTTCTGCCGTGATTTTAATTCTCATTGTGTCGGGTATAACGGGATGAAAATTTGAGTGAAAATGAAAAACTACCTCTACTTACTATGTGGCTCAATTAGTGCTTGTTTGTTAAATTTGAATCTGATTTACCGGAGGTGCCACGTAGGATTTTCGGTAAGTCAGATTCAGCCACATAGGATACATGATGTTTGGTAAAACAAAGAAAATGGCTCCTTAACGGGGATGAACAGTTGCCATCTCCAGTGGGAGCTCCAGTAAGTGCTTGTTTGTTTACTGAAGTAGCTATCTAGAATGATGCTAATCTCCTCTGGTTATCACAGATCACCATATGCTGGTAGACGCTTAAGGAATGAGGCAAGCTCGTAAGACTTGAAATCTTTCCCGTAACATAAGCACAAATCAAGTGCCGTTTTACCATCCTGAACAGCAAGAAGATGATCAGTTACCTTATTACATGACAATGCAATAAACAATATAGCCATCTGATAGAAGATTAACTGACCAACTTACTCTTTATAAAATGTTAAAAGTCTATAAGCTCAGGTGTTGAAAAAGCAAAGATACCAGATTCAAAATTCCACTAAATAAACAGTTACCTTAGTTCTTCTGGTTCTATCTGCACCATTGACCAACAAAATCTTTGATATTAATCTATTTCTACTTTGTATGGCAACGTGCAATGGAGTCCACCCTTCCTGTAGGGAGAAACAGTGAACATACTATGTATCACAATTAAGTTAACTTGAATACGGATTGAGAAGTTTGAACTACACTCACATTATCTGCAACATTTACATCAACTTCATATTTGATCAATAATTTCACACTTTGCAAAGCACCAACTTGAACTGCATAATGAAGTGGGGTAGCACCATCCTGTTACAAGGGCAAGTACATATATAATAAACACATGGTTCTTTAATATATAAAGGAAAGTGATACTGAAAGTAAAATGTTATCCTCACCCGATCTCTGACATGAGGACTAGCACCTTTCCTTAAAAGATGACTGATTACAGCCTCCTTTTTACCAATAATAGCAAGATGTAGAGCGGTGAAACCATCCTGTTCCACAATATCAACTAACACTCTATTTTCCCAAGCAAATAATAGAGGTCTACTAAACTGAATGCAAACATTGGTTTAAAAACTTGCCTGGTTAACGGCATCAATATCAACTCCACTTTCAAGTAGCACATCCATGAAGCGTATCTGACCTGATAGCCCAAGTGTATGAACTGGGCTCCATTTTGCTTTAGAGAAAGAGAATATAAATGATTTAATAAACCAGCCCCTCAGCCAAGAATAAAATGCAGATTTAGCTAATTACAACAACAACAAAAACGAATAAAATTCAACTCATGAGAACCAGATCAATCCTTACAACAACAAAAACGAATAAAATTTACAGAAATAAGTTCGGATTTCATGTGTATCTACTTGAGACTGATCAATCTGCAGTGACAATGACCAAAACACACTTCGAAAATCAAGCTGTCCACACACTTCGAAAATCAAAACACAGTTCATATTCACACCAACTACCTCCAATTTTTGCTACTTTAGAGAAAATCAAACATATGATAAACAAACCAATACAGTAATGCACAAATTAAAGAACGGTTTCATCAAGTTGGGATCAATTAAGCCATAATCGAGCAAAATAATTCGCTTACCATGGTGACTGAGGCCTCGCCGAGTTCGGAGGAAGAAGAAACCCTAGAATCTGAGAGCAAGCGTCTCTTTACGTGGCAACTCTCTATTCAAAATGTCGTCCAAGAAGGTTCGTCGAGCAGGATCATAAAGAACAGAATCGTCGAGCTCAAATCGTCGATGAAGAAGAAGTAGTTTTGGGAAAATTCTAATTTTTTTGTCAACGTACGTTTATTCGTTTTTTTATATACAGTAATTAATATTAGGGATAGACCACGGTTGACCACCGTGGGGTGGGCTTATCTTGTGGCAGGCCCAAGTTAGTCTGCATTTTAGAACCGTACTCTTAACCGCCAATAAAAGCCCACTTACAAACTAAATTTATTTACGGTTAACAACCGTGGTCTATAACCGCAGGCTAAGGCCCAATTTGTTGTAGTGGCAATATCATGCAATGATGGAGTGTAAAAGTGATTTATACCGACAGTGTGTCAAATACTTACTTTAAAAACAAATAAAAATCTCTTCCCCCTCCCCCTCCAAGAAACTTATTATGCAATTTCGATTTGTCGAGAAATTTTTAAAAAATTTGAACAATTTTGTATTTCCTAAGAATTTCAAAATAAATATAAAAAAATATCTCAAAAACTTGACACTAACTGTACAATTTATAAACATTTTGTAGTTGGTTGAAATGATACAAGACTCTTGTAGTTATGTGCATACAAGAAATCTTGCATGTAGTTTGTTAGGCTCACTCAACCCGCGAGGCCCAAAATCAGACTCGCGGGCTAGTAATCAGACCCCGCCAAGGAAAGCAAAGAAAATACTCTCCTATAAAGACCAATAAGATTACATTTAAGAAGTAAACAATAGAAGAGCTTGAAAGCACATACATGAACATTACTGACTTAAGAATAAAAAAAGTCTTAAAAGAATACCTTGTTTTGAAGGATCTTTTCGGAGAAAAAGATAGCTCGAATCAAAAACCCGCCACTGGAACTGGAAAGGACAAAAAGAGTGGAGTAACATAGTTATATGCACTTATCCTTTTATTCTTTAAGTTAAATTTAACAACATTTTGGTTCTTAAGACAAATCGTATTTTCTATTAACTAACCGTTTTATATACTATGACTTGTAAATATTAAATAGTTTTATTTATCTAGCTACTAGTCCCATCAAAAAGTTTTATCCACTAGACTCAGAAGTTTCCAAAATTAGGATTTTAGGAAAAAGTGACTCTTGTAATTTGTAAGGATAATTTTCGGGGCACCTCTAGTAGGAGTTCTATTGTAACATAATTAACTATTGGATTTAGTACCCTGGTGATGTCCTACCTAATAGAAACTCACCAACCAGGTACACACCTAAAAGAAAATCACATCAATCCCTTACATAAAAAAAATTGGTTATGCGGGTCTCACCGTTAGTTTGACCTATCGAATCTGTTAGTTGGGGTGACGTGGCGCCACGTGGCATTTGAAAATATTTTCATATTAAATTTAAATTAAATTATCAAAATTAATTTTTGACTATCATTATGTGACACATGTCTCATTTTTAATTTTTAATTGCATTAAAATATTTTTAAATGTCACGTCAGCACCACGTGGTAAAATAAAAAATAATAATATAAATTAAAATGCCACATGGCGCTGAAGTGGCATTTGAAAAAAAAAATTGGAATTAAATTTTAATTAAAATGTCACGTGTCGCTTATCGATTGGTTCAAAATTAATTTTGGACCAATCATTAAGCAACACGTGTCATTTTTAATCTTTAATTACATTAAAATATTTTTAAATGTCACGTTAGCGCACGTTAGCGCCATGTGTGAAAAAAAATAATAATGTAGTCTTAGGATACTGTTGTATTAGCTGTATTATTGGTACATCTCTTACTTATTACTTAAATGCACTTAGGTATTACAAAAGGGAGTTGTCACGTGGCGCCACGTCACCCCAACTAACGTCTTTGTTAGGTCAAACTAACGTTGGGACCCGCGTGACCAATTTTCTTATTATGTGGAGGACTGCTGTGGCTTTTTTTTAGTTGGGGACCTATCTGGTGAGTTTCCAATATGTGGGGGTCACGTAGTCATGCTAGATTTTAGGGAGCAATGTTATATGTACAAAATAGTTGTATAAAATGATGTGTCAACAAATGAGACATGGCACATCAAATATTACTATGGTGACTTACCCAATCACAATACGCCACATGTGCTAAACCGGGCGCCACATTATTTTGTACAGAAAATTTTGTACATTTCGCATTTTCCGATTTTAGGAGGTCGTGATTTATGATGGCAAGCCGAAATGAGATGTGATGTACTCCTTCTCTGTCGATTCTTTCAAATTAACAAGAAGAGCCACCCTAAAAATTAGGGCCTAAATTCAATGTATTCCATAACTAAATGGTCCTCACTAAAATATGTTAGTAAGAGTTCATCAAAATTTCTATGGCATAATATCAAGAGTATTCAATCTCTTGAATGAAATATCTTCAGTGTCATTAGTAGATTTAATAGTGCAAGACCTTACTGAAGAGATTGAGATAGTTTCAACCAGAATGTGTTTACCTATTGTAATTCCTTTGGATGAGAAAATAAGAATTAGCTAATTAATACTACTTATTCAATAAATTCGATTGATTAATACGAATTAGAGTTTGAAACTCATTGTGTTTCAAAGAGGCTTGGTGACTGAACTGAATTTTGAATATGCAGTTTCTGTCATGTCATGCACTTCTTCAACAATTACATTGAAAAATGAAAATAAAGAGTTGATGCAAAAGAAAATGCCACCATGTATATTTCACATTCTATCATCAGCCAATTATACAAAAACTTGTTCCGATCTGATCCGTCCAAGTTGAGTCAAAAGTCTATACAAGTATTTACACACTGATCCAAACAACACGGTTACAGCGAGGAAAGAAAACAAGATAAAAGTGATGGATGGACAAGGAGAGAGCTGGGAGGGCTAAACTTGACTGTATGTGCAAGTGCTACTGCAGATGATGCTGCTTCCTGGGATTATGTTTCTTTTGAAGGGGCTGGAGGAGGAAGGCACCTTTTAGAGAAAAATGTGGCTATGCTTTTACCTCTCTTCCCAATTTTCTCTGTGGGTTCAAAACAATGTTTATTTGTGAATGAAAATATCCACTATGAGTATTGTTTAACTGAACAAGCAAGCTGGCAAGCAAAGCATACCTGGTGAATTTGACATACCGAGCTTATCCAGGACATCTTTCTTCACCTGCATCGGAATCAGCATCAGAAAAGGTTCAAAACCAGTAACCATCAAGAACAGCTATAATAACACTGCCAGAAGCACATGCAAGATAGTTATGACCACTAACCTGCCAACGATTATCCACAAAATCTGATATCTCACGTACTTTATTTCTCAGATGGGACTTCGGAGTGGTAGGGAACTTAATGTGCAAAGACTCTACCACCTTGTTGATGCCCTGAGAACATGACTGGATTGTTGATGCCTAAATGATCAAATCATGTTAACCATTAATTCACAAGGATGTACTTTCAAAATGAAATCAAACCCATATAACATTGCCCTTAAATTATCTACCCCAGAGAAGTCATATGGTGTACAGTACACAACTTACAATTGCTGGCAAATCCAAGTCTGGCATGGCAGTTGACACTGGCGTGCTGCTGCCTTTGGTAAACGCGTCTTCATTCTCATTATGCATTATATCCATTCCTGAAACCTCTATTGGAGACCCACCAGGGAACCAACACATACTGAGGGCTTGCAGACATGTTTGCTCCAACTTGGGAGTACCACTGAGGTCTTCTGCTGCTAAGAGCGGGACCTTTTCATGCATTAGATTTGATATTATCAAAGGCTGATTTTTCCGAAGGGCATACTCAGTTAAATTGTGCAGATACTTTTGTCGTCGAACCAATACGTTGAACTCTTCACACTCTATGTCCTTGCATCCAGGTGAACTTCTGGCTTCATCAACTGCACGATCGGTTTCCATTCTGTCAACTTGTACCCCCTGAAAATGGACATTGTTATGGTATTGGCGTAAAAAATAACCAGCTTAAACAGAATGTAACGGCAATGAGAAAACAGCAAAAGTGACTGGTATCTATTTTAAATTTATTAGAATTAAATACGTGGGGTTCCTTGATAGGATTGCTGATTAAGTTAGGTCAGTGCAGTGTGCCATATACTACAACTATGCAATTTCGTATCCACTGTCTCACTGGCTTACCTCATTTTCTGACAGATATCCATCGGGTACAAAAAAGCCATCTTCATTTTCATCTTCATCATCAGCTTTCAAACATTCTTCCTCTTCATCCTTATCACAATCTGAGAGACTTTCGCCCGGTTCCTCCTGTGCAATGAGAATGTTAGTTTTAAAAATAGCATTTTCCAAATATGCACACTTGAATACAAAATTGAGAAAGTACCTCCTCCCATTCTTCATCGCTATCTATTTCATATTCCAAGTCTGGATCCTGCCTCAATGGGTGCCGTGGTCCAATGATATGGCTGGATGAATAGAATAAAAAAAAATTAGAATGATATTCTGCAAAGAGAAAAAAAGAGAGGAAAGAACGAAAGAGAATAAAGATACTAGAATGTTTCTATCATGGACAATTCAAGACTACCTCAAATTCTGGGCTTTTTCTGTCAAAACAATGATGAACCATACAACCAAAAAGTAGTAAGTAATTGCAAAACTTGAAACAGTCAAGAAGTTATGCGTCCAAGACAAGATAAAAAAGCAATAGTTTTAGCATACATGTCAGGAATGATATCAAGGTTGAAAAATAATAATATAGCTGTACAAATAAAGCAGAAACTAAAAACCAAGCCTACCTTTTCTTAGGCCATATACCATAAAATGCTGGCCTATGGCTTTTATCAAATTGCAACAACTGCTTTCTCTTCTTGCACTTAACAATAGAAAAAGAACCATCTGCAAGGTTATGACATGGTTTCTCATCAGTTTCTCCCCACCCATCAACGTGCTTCTCCATGCCCAGCTCATCATCGCCAGCTGACCCTTTACTGGTCGTGAGCTTCAGTTCCTTAAAAAGTTCAGTCTTAGGCTTCTGACGTTGACCCCAGGTCTTATGGTTTGAACGAATTGATTGACCCAAGCAATGCCAAGAAGTTATGTGTGACCTGCAAAATGGAAGAAAATCCACTTAGATAACAAAGCTTATAACTTTGAAAGGTACAAAAAACAAGGACACCTACTTGCGAATATAATCAGTATTAATCTCATCATTTGATGAAAGAACCCGATCCATTGACTCAGTAACTTCCTCAATTGCCTTCTCACTCTTTTGGACCAAGGAATCAGATGTGGATGTTTTGGTCAAAGTTTGGTTATTTTGGCATGGTGAATCAGTCTTGCTTCTTTTGAGAAAGCGTTCCATGATTGAAGCCTGCTTCTTTATAGCAAGTTTCTTTTTAAGTTCAGCGTCTTCTTTCTCACGACGACGTTGATCCTTCTCAGCCTCCTCTTGCTGCTTTCTTAGCTGCTTCCTCATTTCAGACTCTTCTTTTCCACTGCGCTTTTCTGCCTCTTCTTGTAACTGCTTCAGCTCCTTCTCCTGATAAACAAAAAATGGAAGGGGATTTATGAGCAAAAGTCCAGATAAATCAAAGAACAGTTATATTGATAAGAGCTCAGAAAATCAAGTTAAAGTCAATAAGTCCCAGTATGGAAAAAAAAAAGGTTCACAAAATAATATAAAGAAAGCAAAGCAATTTTGCATCCAACACAATTTGAAGAAAGCAATTATATTCGATATTCCTTCGTTAGAAAATAACAGCTTGTTCTACTTATTTAATCCAGCAACTCAAACCTGTAGAGAGCAATTATATGAAACCAAATTATACACATTTTGACAAGGCATATATCAAAATTGAACATATTTGGATCCATAACAACCAACAAGCAACCGCTTCAACAATTTTATACTCACACTATGCCACTTTTCTTTCTGAAGTTCTCGGTCCAATCTTTTTTTCTCCTTCTCAGCTTCTCGCTTCTTTTTCTCCATTTGTTTAACTAGCAGTTTCTCCTCTCGTTTTGCATCTTTCTCAGCCCTACCGAAGTAAAAGGTTCAGCAAGTATATAGAATATAATAATCAAAGAGAATTTTGGAGCAACAATTATATATACATGTCTACTCCATTCTTCTGCATCATGTTGTCCACCAGCAACCGAATATCAGCCTCATTCAATACTTTACCAAGCTTTTCTGAAACTTTTAGCAGGTCCTTTTTGTAGTTCTGACTGCTCTCAACCTTCTGCAATATGGCTATCATATCTGAAACAAACAGCAAACCTAAGCAACATTCTATGCACCATTCTCTTAAAATTAAGAGCTGAAAGTATCCAGAGCAATCCATGTAGGTTCCTCATCAATGGCCAACTAAAAATAAATTCAACTTAAATGCAAAAACAGAAAACTCAAAGAGCACCAAACTATTCATTGTGCAGACCCCATACGAACTGTAAAAAGCACATAAAACATGTTAAATGAAATTATGCAGTGCAAAATCTTATACGCTGGGAAAAGGAAATGAAACATAAATAGTACAATTCTTACAGAATAAAATGAGAGGGATATTTCAAAAGACTTAACCACCAAAGTAAAAACAGAAGATAGATAACCAACAAGACTAATGGTGCAAACTTGTCGCGCACTTTGCAAGCAACATAGTGGGCTTCAGTTCTGATTCCGTTATTTCACATCTCTGCTCTGGTTCAAAATTAGCTAGGCATTTATCTTTGAATAATGGACTGAAGGGATAACCTTCAAACAACTAAACAAAGAGCTTTCCTCTTTGCTTTGGCTTCACTAAGAATATGCCCACTAGCTCAATTAGTGTAAATTACTATGAAACAATCCTACAAAGTTCGGATTATTTAAGTGTTTCTCTTATTCTCGCCATCACCAAAGTAGTTGTGATGACACGAGGAAGGCATATTCAGGAAATATCAAGTACCAAAACCAAACATAAATAAATAAAATAAAGTAGGTGACGTCATTAGCGTTTTGGTGAGTACTTTAATAAACTATGATAAATTAGTACACAAAATTAGAAATAATACGGAACAAAAAAATAACCTGCATTCTTGCTAAGTTGAGTAAAACTCAAACCAAGTGAACCACAAACCAAGCCATCCACATCAAGTTAGATAAACTAACCATAAATAGCAGCAATCCTCTCTTGAATCTTTTTTCGACAAGTACGTCTTATTTTCAATGCACCACGAACATATCCTGGCATCATCTTTACATCTCTTGTCTACGTAACAAACAAGGACACCAATTAAGAAAAACAAAAGTACACCCATGACCTAACAAAATATACTAAGAGTGAATAATCAAAATAAATTTCATAGTACTAGAAACAGAACACTTATTTACAAGACTTACAATAAACATGGGATAAAAAGTGTTAAAGTGTTAATAAAAGAAACGAGAAAAAAAATAGACAATAAAAGGAAGTCAAGGGACATAAGCTGAAAATGATAAAGGACTTGGTAACTCAACACACAATTCAGATTGTGTTAAAAATATTGGAGTAAAATTAAGAAAAATGGTTAGTTAAAGAACAATAATCATAATCGGTAAAAAACTGATAACCCAAACAAAACAAAATAAAGGAGACCTGATTGATTACAGTATATTGGAGCACGAAAAAGTTTACCATACTTGAACAGGGAATTGATTAGGAAAAGAAACATATTATGTACACCCAATTAAAATAGTGGTTTGATGACCACAAGAATCAACACACTACATGACTCAATTAGAGAGAAGCAAATAAAAACATGGGAAAATTGCAAGCAACCATGATGGACTACGACAGCACAAAAGAAACAAGCTCCAAAAGGAAACATTGATTCTATGTGTCCGGTGTATACAGTGACAGGAATAAAATGCAACAAGACAAAAACTAAGTAGATTCGATATAACCGACGAAATTTATCATATCTGAAGATGGTATTAATTAAAAGGACAAATAAATATTAAATAAACCTGATTACAACAGCAACTTGAAGGTAATAACATCAACATACTGCTGACCTAAGTTGGCATGTACAATCAATTAAAGGTAGGCACGAAAAACTTGGAAAATTTGAACGCATTCATGATGAATTACACACGACAAAAGAAGTAAACCAAAACCCAATTTGAATTCCATGCACAGCTCAATATGGTAACAAGAAAAAAATCCCAAACATAAAAACAATTAATGGGAGTAACATTTACGCTACTCTAACATGGAATAGATTAAAAGAGCAAATTTACATATGCACAAGCAGAATACTAACTTGTGGACAACAAGGATTAACATGCTGCATTACTAGATTGGAACACGATGAGGTTAAAAGAGAACATAAAAAAAAATGTGGGAATTTGACAAATGCCATGATCAATCAAACCCACCAAAAGCAATACAAGAGGAAACATGCATTCAACCAATCCACTATAAACAAAGACAGGAAATACAGCACAGATATCACATATTCAAGTAGAACACAAAGTCAGAAACCTAAATATCTAACATACAACCACGCATTACCAAATTTGACAAATTTAAACCCAATGAATGCGAAATTTAAAAAAATAAAAAATTGACTAACACATTAATTAACCAGATTCAAACAGACCCAAATAAAGAAGTGTAGCAAAAATGGGGAAATCCAAATCACCTCCCAGCACCAAAGGCAGGAATCAGTGTCGTCCTCGAGAATATCAGCCTCCTCGTTGGGCAACCCATACATCACCCTCTGCCCAACAGAAACCACACTACTCTTCACACTAGCCAGCGAAACCCCAGACCCGTTTCTCATCTCGTT
>JAYMTH010000882.1:0-17303 GCA_036897465.1 Pelargonium australe | reverse complement strand
CTCTTAACCCTAGCCTAGAGTTTTTGGCACCTTACCGCACCAAAGTGGTCTCTTACACCACCACCACCAAAGATGTGTTGAGTAAGAATTGATCCTGAAACTTTCTCCCACTCACACAGATGCAATCGCCAATTGAGAAGCATAAAGAGTCACAAAGAGTGCCTCTACATACCCAAAACAACAATGTGATGAGTAGAGGGAGATAGTGATGAGTTTACGAGCAGATAAATTAGAATGTGAATCACATTTCATCTATCCTAAAAAGAAATCAATTTGTTCAATAGGCTCTCATAGTCTCATGTATGAAATGAGATTCAAATTGAGCTCGTAAATACCATAATTTTATTTTATTGTATGTCATGTCTTCGAAGTCGTCAATCTTGTTTATTAGTTTATTGCATTGGTGAGACTTAATTGGAGGCCCAAATTATAATTTCATATGTACTAACTTTTTTAGGCTTTAAAGAAAGTTGCAATGGTTGTGCTAAAACTATTGGACTTAGGTTGTTACACAAGGCTTGGTTTGAGATTATGAGAATGATCTAAATACACATTCAAATTCCAATCCTGAGCAATCACACAAGACAAAACCAATGTAGTACCAGCTAGGAACAGATTCAAATTCAAGTAACTGAAAAGAAGAAACTTGCAGCATTTATATGAAGCTTCCTGGTTAAGTACAAACAGGGCTTTCACTCAACTAAAACAAGTTTTCATAGTTTAAGAGTTAGTGCATTCTATGCCAAGCAAGAAACTTAAGAAGAAAAGGAAAAAAATTGATTGAACACTCCATGTTGTGTTTGGACATATATGATAAAACTGATAAGTTTTACACCTATGTGTGAATATTCAAAGAAGTAAGAGCATCTATACCATAAGATTGTCCATCCATCCACTGAACTATGTAGAGCAGCATCCAACTTTTTTCACAGCCGATACGTCATCTTTGCCAACACTAATAGTCTGCCCTTTGGGGAGTGCTATTGGGTCATCTGCAGCGTCAAGAGCCTTTTTACTTACTACATGGTGGATCTGAGTAAGCACTTCTGTGAAGGCATTTTCAACATTCAATGACTCCAGGGCAGAGGTTTCCATAAAGAACAAGTTCTCTCTCTCTGCAAAGTCCTTGGCATCATCAGTGGATACAGCCCTTAAGTGACGCAAGTCTGCTTTGTTTCCAACAAGCATAATCACAATGTTGTTATCAGTGTGATCTCGGAGCTCCTTCAACCATCGCTGAACATTATCAAAAGTCAAATTTCTTGTGACATCGTAGACAAGCAATGCACCAACAGCTCCTCTGTAGTATGCACTTGTTATGGCACGATATCTGAAAGTAAATAATGCATTAGTGCAATAAACAACCTCAAGTTGTTTATACAGAACAATGTTCATCCAATTGAAATAACAATCGGAAATAAACTATGTGTAATCTACATGAACATTTGGGAGATTCTCAGTCTTAAGTCTTAACACTCTGGACACAGCTAAGATATGAATTAACATACAGCATAAATAAAACAGCTGACTCGAATATTTATAACCCTTGAAAGGCTTATTTCGGTTTTGTCCTCTTCATTCCATTTCAAAAACAGAAATCAATAATTAAGTTAAAACAAAGCATCAAATCAACATCTTAGGAATAGATATCAGTACCAAAATTCAAAATGCATAAACTCACAGCTATTTGGTGTTGGAAGTGAACTTGAAGTAGCTTATGGAAGCAAGTCTTTGACAGCCACAATAATCATACTACGTAAATAAAAACAAGCAGGTGTTCAGGTAAAAAATCAGGAAAGCTATCTTCTTTCATTTACCTTTTTTGGGGGATAAGTCTCTAATAATGAACCTTACTTCTACTTTACATGATGCACCAAGGATGTCTCTAAGTCTTAGAAGCCAAATAATTAATTCCTACAAAGATCAATTAAAAAACAATTGAACTCTTCATTGTAACCAAAAGAACCACCAATTAAGGAGCAAGTAGAGAAAACGTACAAGCACTAAGAATCATTTGAACTTAGTCAACAAGCAACAACTAATCTCAAATGCTTTACAACATGAATGGTGGCCGTCTCCTACCCATAAACGATATCTTTGTTTACTCATTACATCTAAATCTATCACCGAATTCCTCATCTTCCAATGCTATATTGTCCTGATAGCAACTCTTTCCTGCTAAAAGCCTACCAAAGCCTGTCAAGGATGAGGCAATTCCTCTACAATCCATATCATTTGAACACAAAAGAAGTTGTGACATTTACCAGACACGATACAACATGCCTTCCAAATGAAGCTACAGCACATAGCAACATTCACAAAACTCCCATCTGAAGCCAAGCACTAACAAGACAAGAAAAGATACAAATTGCAGAGAAACAAACAAGCAAAAACAACCCATCTAGCAACAACACTGTAAATATATAATCTTCATTTGCCACAAATTCATACACGAACCCATCAACCATTACCAGCTAGAAAAGCAACAATACACAAATATGGATCAATAGACATAGAAAACGCGAGAAAAAATGTACCTTTCTTGGCCGGCGGTGTCCCAAATCTGGGCCTTGACGACTTTATCCTCAACATGGATGCTGCGGGTAGCGAACTCGACGCCGATGGTGGACTTGGATTCGAGGCTGAACTCGTTGCGTGTGAATCTGGCGAGGAGGTTCGACTTCCCGACGCCGGAGTCGCCGATCAGCACCACTTTGAATAGGTAATCGTAGTCTTCATCAGCTCTGTAACCCATTTTTTTTCCGGCGTCTCTCTCACTTCCTCTCCGTCTCTGTTCGATGAAGTGACAGAAATAGAAAGAGCTCTGTGAATCGGAATCAAACAGCCAAAATGGGTTTGGTTTGAGAAAATGGGTTGATCACGAATTGGCAGAGAAATTGGACGCCGCGTCTATGGAAGGAAGTATTTGACACAGTCGCACAGAGCAAACTGGCAGAGACTTTTAAAGCATTTTAAAACTCTTTCTCTCTCTCTTTTTTGCTCTTGTGAAAAAATCACTTAATTATTTTAAAAATAAAATTACTTTTTTTTTTTTTTGGAAATTACCATTTTCATTATTTTTTTAATCATATTGAAAATGAGGACAGTGGCTAGTAAAATTAATAAATTATTCTTACCCAAAAAAAATAATAATAAATTATGGCAATTTGGCACATGTGTATTGTACATCTTTGAAGAGTAATGAGTTTTGAGTCTCCTAAAAGACTTGGTGGATTCAAATTATCTAAGCTAATCTACAACTATTTTTTAATAAATTCATATGAAATTGTCTTGTTGAAATTCAATTATCTAAGTTGTTTTGTAGCATGAAATGTTGTTTTAATTTCATCTATTCCCATATTTCACTTTGTACCATATAAAATATTAATAGTTCATGCCACTTTAATTTGTATTTTTTTTCCTTAAGCTGTTGGCATGAGATTTCAAATTTTCAAAGTTGACTATTGATTTGCTTTCTACAATCCTTTGATAAGATTCAAACTCCCATTCCAAGTTCAAGTTAGATGAAGAACACCAAAATAGGACTTTGTTTTTTCAAATTTCAAATATTGTTTATTATAACTTGTCATAGCATATGTGGCATAATATATTTGATTTAGAAATGAGTGGAGAGCACGATGATTTGAAATTTTGAACGAGTCTCTCACCAATTTTGCTGTAAAACACCACTCATGTCATTTTTATACTAGGTTTTGATATATAATATTATAAAAATATTTATACAAAATGTGTGGTGAGATATAATGTATCAATTATTTTATTGATGGTTTGATGATTGGATTCGAAATGAGTATTCAATGAATACTAATTAACTTATTATGTCAATGAAAATTTTAATATTCTTGTAGGAAGATGAAGTTTCATGTTCAATTAAGGCTATGCTCAGCTAAAGGTTCATTTTGCACTCTTGAATTCCAATGAAGATGTTTCATCTATTTAATTGAAGGCCGAGTATATAACTATTTATATCTTTGAAATCCACCAATATTACATTACAAATACAGATAATTGGCAAGATAGAAAAATGCAGAGAAAATATAAGAGCGACATTAATAGCAATTAATGTAGTTGAGAACATTTGTAAAATGATCTAAAGAAATGTGCATGGGTTTTGCTTCTTTCTCCTTTTCTTTGGTTTAGGAGGTTGCAACACAACCTTGATTGCTGCATCAAACACAGCCTTCACATTCTGCACAAAACAACAAAAAATTATATATGTACATTGTAATTATTAGTATATGTCAAAAACAAACAAAATATTCAAACTCTGCAGTTACTGTAAGGATGATCTGAACCTGCTGAGTCTTGGAACTGCACTCTAGGTAAACAGCAGCACCAATCATCTTCTTGAGCTCCTCTCCCTGCAAAAAATAGTTATGTACATTAAGCAAACTCTGACGAGTTGTAAGGAGGAACTGGTCCAAAAAGTTGAGTTTCGTGTAACAGTATGCTCAGATAAAAACAATTGTACGGGGAAATGGTTTTTACCTGAGCAGTTGTGATGGGAGTAGCACCAGGATGGTCGATGAAGTACTGTTTATCCTCGCGTAAATCTGGATTCAATTATCACAAAATCATTAATTCAAGAAGCAGAGAAGTAGTAGAACATGAACATGGTGGAAGAGAAAGTATTGTTTTTTACCAAGTTTGGTTCCAACAAGCACAATGGGCACAGTTGGGGCATAGTGCCTCAGCTCAGGAATCCACTGTTTCCAAGCATAATGGGACAGATCAGATATTCTTGTCTTTGGACAGCAACAAATTCATAGTAAATCACAAGAAGAAAAAAAAGGTTGTCTGTTGAAATTGAAAACCTTCTTGGAGATGTTTTCATAGCTAGCTCTGCTGATGAGAGAAAAGGCCAACAAGAACACATCAGCTCCTCTGTAACTCAATGGCCTCAGCCTGTTATAGTCCTCTTGTCCTGTTGCAGAAAAACAGTTTCTTCACAAATCAAGAAACATAGAGAACAAAAAAAACAACAAGAAAATACTATAATTCAATCACTTACCAGCAGTGTCCCACAATCCAAGATTGACAGTGCTTCCATCAACCACAACATTAGCACTAAAATTGTCAAAAACAGTAGGTACATAATCCTGAAAAACAACATGGAACATGAACTTTTTCCCATGATCAATGTAATAAAGTTACACAAAGTTGATGGTATATATGTACTTACAGTAGGGAAGGTATTGCTGGTGTAAGAGATGAGCATACATGTCTTTCCGACCGCGCCGTCGCCGACTGTCACACACTTGATGAATCTTGCAGTGGTCATCTTCTTCTTCTTCTTTTTCTGCAGCAAAAGCCTCAAATATTCTTCTATGTTTGTTTAGAACACAATTCACAAAGTCAACATGTTTTCATGGATGTAAAATAGGTGTGTTGTGTGGAGAGAGATGTGTTTGAATTTTGAAAAGAAATGGAGGGGAAGAGAGGCAATTTAATAGGGTGAGCCAGCAAGAAGCACTCATTGCTGCAGGTTGTGGTCTACTTTTGTTTCTCTTTCTTTTCTTTATTGATTTAACCTTTACCATGATTGCCAACATGTCTTCTTCTTTTTAATTCTGTTTCTTTAAGGGGAATTCAAGAGGTAAAGACTCCAACCAAAGAGGGGTTGTTTGGTGTTGGAGTTAGTTGGTTAAGTGTTGAACAAGGGAGAGAGGTTGGATAATGAGTGTTCTTGTAGAAAAATCTCATTGCTTAAGTGGACAATTAATCATTATGATGGATGCTATGAAAAGCTTAGTTCAACAATAGTTAGAGATTGTTTAATTAGTAAGGTAGAATTAGTAAATGAGAAATTGTTCAACATGTTGTATTATCATGTTAAGGACATGGCGAGTTATGTCAAGGACTACTGAAAAAGTAAGCTGACAAAAACACGTGCGTTTTTTCAGTCTGACTTGTTTAAACCTGCAGCCCGCGTTGTCAGATATATTTGAGAGCGGAAGGTTTGGAATGAGATTGTATAGAGATAGCATGCATTTTATGGGTCAACAAGTTCCAGCTGAAAGGTGAAATCAAAATCTATGTACGTGTGTGTGGATGTCACCGTAATTGGTGGAGAAATTGAAAGTGAGTGGATATGGGTTGTTCAAGGCTGATATGGGGTTAGTTTGCCGAGGACCCAATGGCACTACACTTTGTTTCTTTTACAAAAGCTAGCTTTGGTACCAAACAATTCCAAGACTATCTATTGGTCATTCGTGTTCTTTTAAGAAGCCACATTAGATGATGCGGGGATTTGGCTGTTTTTTTTAATCGGTAATAGGTATTGTTATTCATGTACAGTACATGGAATGGGAATTTGACTGTTGGCAGACTTGGCACAGACCTTCGTAGACCAAACCATTATTACAAGGTTCCGACAAGATTGCTACAATTATTTTGTAGCAGTGACATTTTTCGTGGACCGGGTTATATAGACCACGAGTTAGGTCAAATAAAATGAGAGTCACATAGGTCCAATTTATGTAGAGTATGGTTGCTGAGCCCAAACAACTATGTATCATAAATTGCTCTCAATAAGCCCAAAATGTTTTATAATATTTGGATTGGAGGGATATAGAATAAAAGGAATCAAAATCGAAGTGATTAATTATACAAACCTTTTTATATAAACTTTAATCATATATGAAAAAAAGTAGGCTAATCTCATTCGACAAATCAGTCAAACCTTTGGATCGTCCAATGCGGTAGACTTGATCCCGCTTCATCTGATAACACGCATCAAGTTTGTCACCTTATATCCTTTGAATGCCTCATGGCTCATGCTTCAGTTTTGCTGTTTTCTATTTTTTATCATTTTGCATTTTGTTTTCTAGGTGTTCATACTTTTTTCTCTTTACTTGAGAGTTTTAATAAAAAGTACGAATTACTTATAAAAAAAAGTATGAAAAAAGTTTTAAGTTTCAAAATGAACTGTAACAGAATGTCTCTAATAGACATTAGAAAAAATTATATTCAATCGAACTCCATAAACCTATTAGATGAAAGAGTATAGGTGCATGAACTTTAGGGCATGTGGGTTATTTTTACGAATTAATAGTTTAACTTTTTCCCTCATTTTGAGCATGAGTGTTACTGGTCCAGTTCCCCTTTCGTTTGATTTATGGTGTAACGGCCCAACTTGTTTGTTGGAGTGACTTTGATTTTCTTTTCGATTTCTTGTATTTTTATTCGCCATTCTTGGGTTTATTAATAAAAATACCGATTGCTTATAAAATACAATATATTATAAATTACCGGTGGTTGTATCAAGAATATTCGGTGGAATTTCGTAAATGTACTGATGCAAGAAACTCTATAAAAAAGAGAAAATAGGAAACAAATGTACTAATAAACACTTACCTACAAACATTTATTGGTTTACTTATATACATATTTTTATACAGCAGTGTATATGTAATTTACATGAACCATTTGCGTACTTGTGAATGTACCGGGGCATATGTAATTTTCATATACCGAACATACATGAACAAAATGTTCCAAAGTCGGTAACTTGTCGTTTCCAAAAATATCAATCATCATGTACAGTTCACAAGACCGGTGGAAGACAAAACCACATTAAATCTTGTGAGGATGTAAGAAAATAATTCTACACTCACTAGTGCAATTGTGAACACTAAAATGAACCCATACATGCAATTTCAATTTGTATTTGCATCTTTTTCTACACAAAGAGTCCCAAATACAATACAAATATGTCATACAATAAAAGACTTACCAATAAAAAGCTCTAAATTTAGTTTCCTTATATCCGGATTTAGTTCCCTTAAAAAATTTAAGAGTCTTAACTAATACAAAGTTGTATATATGGTTAAATTATTAATTGATTTCTTCTTCCTCCTCCTTTATAATCCTCTTCTTCATGTGATCTACCTAAACCCAATTCCAACCATTGACAAGATCCAATTTTTTTTTATCTAGACCATCTTTTCATGCCTCCATAGACAATACCCATCTTCTACATTTTAGGGTTTTTGTCTAAATATTTATCTATCTACCCACCACAACATACCCTTTCCATTCTATTCACTATCAAAACACTTTATATATAAAAAGGTTTGTATAATCACTTTGATTTTGATTCCTTTAATTCATGTCCCTCCAATTCCAAATATTATAAACATTTTGTTCTTGTTACTTAGTTTAATTTTGTGTTGCATGTAATTTATTATATTTTGTTCTTGTAATTTAATTTATAGGTGTGTGTGTGTGTGATCTTTTTCTAGGGATGCAAAGAGAGGCCAATGGGGCATTGGGTGCGCACCAAGCTTGCGCATCTTGCAAGCACCAAAGGAAAAAATGTGCCGAGGATTGTGTCTTGGCTCCATTGTTTCCGGCGGACCGGACACAAGAGTTCCAAGCTGTGCACAAACTTTTTGGTGTGAGCAATGTCTCCAAGTTGCTCAAGAGCATCCCTAGAGAAGATGACCGGAAAAAAGCAGCCGATTCGCTGGTCTGGGAGGCCACTTGCCGGATAAAAGACCCGGTGCTCGGGCCCTACGGGGAGTACAAGAGGATCTGTGAGGAGCTAAAATACTACCAGAACCATACTTTTATTCAGCAGCTAGCAGCTTCTCAGGGGACAGGAGGTCCTACAGTTGGAGGGATGGTCCTAAAATCAGGACCTGGCGGGTCTATTGGGTGGAATGGGGCTAGCAAGGGACTTGGGGCTAGCAATAACAATAACAACAATATTGGACCTATTAGCGGGGGATATTCTGGGATCATGAATAGTATTGGGAATATACCAAATAATGGTAGCAATAATTATATGGATATTATCAATGATAATATGAATGGGGGTTCGATGATGGAGTCGAATCGGATTTATGGTTATCCGACCAAGGTTCGGATGTCGGACAAGATGGAGATGGGACCGGTCGCTGTCCCTGGACAGGCACATCATGGCAATGGGTATAACAATAATCATCAGTACTATCTTGCAGGTAAATTTTATTCTGAATTCGATGTTTGTGCGTATTATTTAACAATTATATGGTATAAGTATTTGCTTGATATCTTTGTGATTAGATTGCTATAGTTTCCACCCAAATCTCTCATTTTTCAACCCCAAAACTAAGGGCAAAATGGAATTAAGGCGACTTACCTAAAACTAATTAAATCAAATCAAATAAGTGGCTGCAAAAAATATCCAAACTAGGTTGAACTGCAGGTAAAAGGGTAGATTGATTTTTATTTTAAGATACTTCCGAGTTTTGATATTTTTCTATCACTTGTTCAAAACTAAGTCGTTTCAGGTGTCTGGATTAATTTGCTAACTAATATTTATAAAATCGAACCACCGTCATTTTACCTAAAAAAAAATAACATTTAAAATCTCTCTTCGAGACCCAAAAAAATATGCTATCTTTGCTTCTGAAAACAATAAATGTTCCCCTTTTTTTTCATGTGTTTTAATGTTTGTTTAGTTATGCTTGTCAAATTAATATTCGCACAAATGTGTACTTTTTATTTTATATATTTATGAAGCATCGTCAAACCAAAATTGTATCTATTCTAATATCTAGAGAACTTGGAATACTCATAAAAAAAAAAAAAAAAAAAAAGTGATTATCATTATTATCAATGATTTAAATTAATATCATTGTTGTTTCCATTTTCTTGAAGGTCAATACAACAGCAACATGAATGGCAAGACAACGGACAATAACTTATGGGAAGATGGACAGTAAATACTTTTATCCTCCTCCTTATTCATTTATTGTACAATCGAAGCTATCAGAGAATTTTTAGAGAGAACACAATTTATATTTTCTCATGCTTCAATATGGGAAAGAGGAGGTTAATTTGGTCTAATTAATAAATATAAGCAACTAGAACTAGATAATAAATTACAAAAATATGTCGTAGGATTGTTGCTATTTAGTACAATTTCGTTTAGGTTTTGGGTCGTCGAAGGATCGATATTGAAAAGTATGTAAACTATACAGAGATGCGCAAAGGCAGAGAAGAAACTGAGGCACTGAGCTATGGAGAGGAGGATCAAACTAGCAAGAAACATATATATGTATAATTCATATATACGTATATATGGTTGTTCTTGTTCATGTTCTTGAGATCGAAGATGGTTGGCGGTATTGCAACAAACTAGCAGCTTCCGTTAGAGAAACAGTTGTTGTTAATTCCCTAATTACAGGGGTTGGATAGCAATTGGTTGATTTGTAACTTTGTAACATTTCTTGAATGAATACAAAATTATTGAAGGGAATACATGTTCGACATTTTAATTTGTGATCCAAATAATCTACTGCATTTTTTAAATGTATAATAATTAGATCAATTTTGAAGAATTGTAATTAGAGGTGGAAAAGGAGATAACAAAGGTGTAAACGAGTTGAGATTTAATGAGAGAGTTCAAATTCAATTAAAATATTCCGTAAGAACTCATTATAATTAAACTCGAGATTGAATATGAATTCAATTTATCTTTTTAATTGTGAGTATAAATTCAGTTAATATGTAGTTTACTTAACTAGCACCACATTCTAGGCTCCGCTTTTTTGAGAATTTTGTTCTCTGCCAACGACATTTTGTTCTCCTCACGCAACTAACTTATCATAAGCTCACAATAGCGAGCATATTTTGGCTGCTCCAGTTCAGAATTGTGCCAATTCAAAAAAGAACAATCATCCTACTCTACATCTCCCATCAATATTCCAACAAAATACTAAAACTCATTACTATAAGTAAACTAGAAATGTCATCACATACCTCCTGAACATAATAACAATAGAACCTCTTCCCAAAATTTTGAGTTGTCCACGATGTGATAAATGGAGCCCTAACTCCACACCTGTAACGAACCTCGAATCCATCATAATTCAAAAAAGGTCTCGCATTTAAATCTTCCCATTGTGGACCCTTGATTATGGATTAGGGCTTCTGATTAGTGTAGCTCTATTTCGAAGAAGATGATTTGGTCGGTGCTAAGAAAAGAGGAACAAGCAGAAGTTCAATAGGACTGCTTCTTATATGGAGGGAAGGAGATTTGTGGAAGAAAGAAACGTCAACCAGAGGCACACTCCGCCCTTGCCACGTTGCTTCGATATGAAAATAAGAACACATGTCATCACAATTTAACATATATATTCCGTCAGTGTATTTCACGGAATGTCCTTCCTTAGATGACACAATTTCTAAAATTATTTGGACTAAATTGACTCATTTAAATAACATATGCACTAAATTATCTCGTTTAATAGTCGAATAACTAGAATGATACGTTCAAAATAATTCAATGACTAATTTAGACCATTTTTCTAAAAGGAATAAGAGCTTATTATAAAAATAGAACTTGTATATGGAGAGTACAGACTCTGGGTCAAGTCCACTCCAAACTCTACCAGCGCCGGGCTATGGCGACCAGCTTCCATCGTCTCTTCTATATTGGTTTCTTCCTCATCGTCTTCTCCAGCGTCGCTTATCCTCTCTACATTTCTCAACTCCTCGGTGTTCACCCACTCGGTATTCCTTTTTGAATCTCTTTCTTCGCACATTTATATGTAACTTCAAGTATGTCACTTGAATCATGAAGAGTTGGTTTCCATGGATTTCCGATTGGTATACCCAGTTCTTCGATTGAGCTATCGGAGCAGACCCAGTTTTCCGATTGGCATGTCAATGGTTGGTTTTGAGTCAAATTTGACGTACTGAACTGAAGATGTTTCTGTTGATGCAGATGAGAAGTACTATGCTTCCGAGGTGATCAAGTGCAAGGACGGATCAAATTCCTTCTCCAGAGACCGTCTCAATGACAATTTCTGCGACTGTCTCGACGGAACTGATGAGCCCGGTATTGCCCAAATTTCTCTCACGATTTCTCATTGCAAGAAGTTTCAAAAGTTCAGTTTTTTTATAGCTTAGGTCTTAAAATTTAAGTAATATTTTCATGTTAATATCTGTATGAAACAAAATGTCATAGCCAACCCATTTACTATTTTGTAAAGATACTGAATTTAACTCAATTGAAGTAGTTTTAATTGTTGGTGGGTTAATTACTCGGTGGAAACATGGATTTGCTGAAAAGAGTGTTGGCAGAGTCCAATACGTGTATGTTGGCAATGGATGATGGAAGGTTCGTTGTTGTAAAGAATGCTATTGTATTTATGTTGAAACAGAAGTGAATTGTTGTGAATTTTAAAATATTTGATGAATTAATGAATGAGATTACTTACATGGTCTGATCTACAACAAAATTATCATAAAGTTGTTATGATATATATTTGTCAACATGTAGTTAGTACATAAATGTAGATGTGGAATCATGTGCTCCTTTTATTGTGTGTAGAAAACAAGACACAAAAAGTCCTTGTTTTTTATGTGTTACTTATTTAGTTTTCTTTCTGGTATATGCAGGAACTTCAGCCTGCCCAGCAGGCAAATTCTACTGTAAAAATGTAGGAAATAGACCACATTTTGTTTTCTCTTCTCGAATTAATGATCGTTTTTGTGGTAAGTAATGCTGACAACACTGTTTCTCTTTCCTCCATGGCTCCATATAGTAAAGATTTCTTTAATTGGTTCTTTACAGTATAATACACAGCTTAGGAACATGTATTTGGGATGTTTTTGGTTTTCTATTAGGAACTTGTATTTGGGATATTTTTGGTTTTCAAGCATCATATTGGCGAATGGCCTTGTTTGGTCTAAACTCTAAATGCTCTATTGGTGCACTGATCTGGTTACTTGCATAAATGGGATGGCAAGTTGGGTTTGAGAGACCAATTTAGTCTGTTTCTGAACAATCATGTTAGCTAGTAGCAACTAGGAGTCTAGGACCACATCTAACATTCTGTACTGTCCAAGAGAACTACCAATTAAGTTCTGGAAATCAAAATATTGATGGGTGATTCTGACCTTCTGAAAATATTCACTACTAGCAGTGCTTGCTACTTCATTATTGATTATGGTCCACCTAACAAATTGCCCTATTGGACTTGGGAGTTACCCTAGCTCGGTTATGTTTTCTGGCACTATTTGTCTATATTATACATGTCTTTTTAACATAAAAATACTATTTCTGTAGGATAATCATAATTTAAGTTTGTTCTTCCTCATTCTAATTGTCAATTCAATATTTTATAGACTGCTGTGATGGAAGTGATGAGTACGATGGTCAGATAAGGTGTCCTAACACTTGTGTAATGGGTGGAAATGTTGAATACAAGAGTGATAATCATATCTCCACTATCAGTAATCTGGGCTCCATTGATAAAAAAGAAAGCAAGAAAGTTAACTTTGAGGACTTAATCCAGAATCTTAAAGGTAGTTTTTTGCTTATGATTATTTTTGTGCGGTTAAAAATGTTTTCAGAATGTAATTTGAAGTGTGCTATTTCAGGGTTGAAGATTGTGATAATTCTACAGGTGGTTTTGGTTATTTTTCTAGTGGTTCTCTGGATATTTCAGCGCCGAGTCAGATCCAAAAGAAGACGTAACCGTTGAAAGAATCCACCATTTTGGTCACTATTATGTACTCAGTAGCCGGTAATACACTCCATACTTCTTCTGCATCTCATTTCTTTGTTCTGCATAAATTGGCGTCACTGGATCATGTTATGTGTTTTCTTAATTCCTACATTGGTTTGTTGATTGACTACATTGTAATAATGTTTCAATTATTCTTCTTGTAGGGAATCTATGGAGATTAGTTTGAGCATGATAGAATCTCACATGATATAAAAGTTGATGCGTTGTTTTGCAACCAGTATAAGTTGTTTTGGTTGTCGGGAAGAACCAGCTAGTGTACAAAACAGCCATCAGATGCAGTTAAGAGTTAAGACACTGTAAAGGTAACACAAGCTTTGACTCACTTAAAATCCTAGGAGGCTATTGTTTTGAGTATCAATATTGATGATGAAATTGAAAGATGAATTTTCTTATAGTTCCTTCCTACTGCATAATGTATACATTGCTTGATAAGAACATGATAATGAGTAAAGCAAGATGATTGTATATAGCGATTACAGGATATTGTTGCACTGGAAACATATATTTCATTATGATAGCCAATTCTTTTGTGTTTGCGGCATAAGGATCTTCTTATAGTACTCTTATTGGTTAGGATTGTCACATAGTAGGGTAACTGCACTTCATAGCAATGCCACAAGTTCCTGCCAAATTATAAGGGTCACCGCGTGACAGCTTTGCATAGCCAGATTCGCCCCAATGTTCGCCCCATGAATTTTTCACAAGCCAGTACTTCTGACCATCTTCTTCTTCTCCATAGCCAACTATTGTTACTCCATGACCGAGGTTAAAACCACAAAATATGCCGAAGACACCTGATGTATAAAACTGAAATGCTAAACCTTTGGCATCCATTGCAGCAGAGACAGGTTGCTTTGCTACGGCAGCTAGTAAGCTATCCTCATTAAGTGGTTGTACGTTCTGGTAACCTGTAACTTTCACTACTGGATTGTTGGTTCTTGTTTCATCACATTTCCCATCTTTTCCTGTGTAAGGATAATCTTTCTCAGCCACGAGCCCACCATTGCTTTCAATGAAGTCAAATGCTTGGCTCATCAACCCACCATCGCAACCTTGGTTACCATCCTTAACATCACAATCTACAAGCTGCTGTTCTGACAAAGACACCAGGTTCCCTGTTTTGATATAGTTGAGGCCTTCCACAGCTGCTACTGCAGAGAATGCCCAACAGCTTCCTGCAAGCACACAAATACGATGCTTTGAACTAGATTTGGTAATCTGGACAGAAACCCATGGACACTTTGAACCCAGACCACAGTTTTGCTGTTTCGTGTCGGGTCAGGGTCGGATTAGGACTTCTCAACCCGACACGAAACATGATATGCCAACTCTACACTGAACCTGATTGGTGAATCAATTTGGTGTTTGAACCAATGGTTCGATTTTTTTACCATTGGTCAATATTTTGATATCGACCAGTTATGTGACTTATCTAACCATTGGCCAATTGGTGATTCTGTCACAGACCAATTTTATCTGCCAATTCAATACTTTAAAACATTGTCTGAGGGGACACTTAGTTGAAATTTGAAAATCCATACCACATTTGCCTTGACTCTTGACAGGAGTTGTAGCACCCTTCTCGACCCAATTGACACTCTCCGGCAAATCCAACGGTTCATCATCGGCTTCATCTTTGAGGTCACCGTAGCTTTGAGGTGTACCCGTATGATCCGTAAAATTGATGCCCATGTGCCTCAATGTGAACTCCTCATTCGTCATGTCCGCAAACTCATTGTCACTGAGAGTGAAGGTGAGGTTTAGAGAATTCATGAAGTCAATGTAGTTCACATTAGATTCGTAAATGGCAAACCGGAACTCCCATTCCTGATTGTCCTTGTATTTGCGTCCGTATCGTTGTATCCAATCTTCGTATCTCTTCACCATTGCTGCCAAGGAAGAATCCTCATTTTCTGCAGAGATTGTGCTGAAAAATGGTAGTAGGATACAGATAGTTAAAAGAGTGAGGCTAGCTCTCCTCAAGATCATGGAGAGCTCCATGGTTTAGCTAGGCACTTGAATGTAGAATTGCTGGATGATATGATATGTCTAGGCTGCTTATTAATAAGGATTGTTTTTGCATCACAACTGTTTCATGCTTAGTTGGATTACGTTTTTGAAGTGTACTATTCATTGTTCATGTATTTCTTGCTTCCCTATTTCATGTAGGCTATGTTCATTTGATCCATCAAGGTGGAAGAGTTTGTGCACAACCCATGTGAGATATGCATTTCCCGCGCTTACTTGATATGTTTCCCGATGCCAGATCATACCAGTTTATGGACTCTGTTGTGTGATGCAGATTGAATTTAGGCATAAGAATTGGTTTATGAATGTGTTAGGACCTATGTTTTAGTTTAAAAGTAGCTACTATTGCTGGGACTTGAATGTTGTATGCTATAGTGGTGGTATGGTACATTGATATGCTCAGTGATCTTAATAGCTAGCTAGAAATTGCTGAAATCAGTGGTGGGTTGGGTTGTTTTGAACATATAAACAACAGGTGCATTGATGGGTTGGGTTGGGCTGGTTTGGTCACTTTGGTGTGGGCTTAGAGACACAAAAGCTTAGCTGTAGCTAGTTTTGGTCCATACAAAAGCCCTACTACTTTGGCCCAATGAGCTCACACCTAAATCAATATCAATAAGATTTTTTTTTTCTTCTTATATCAATAAGATTCAATCTCATAATCTTTGAAGGAGTGAATTTTAAGATCTCTTGTTTAGGAGATTACTTATATAATATAGGGAAAATTACACATGTACTTTACACTTTTTACACGTGTTTATCCTCAATTTTAGTATGTAACTATTACCACCCATGTATTATGTCATTTAACATTTCGTCCACTTTTTTCGTCAAAGTTAACGAAATATTCCAAAATTTCAGTCATGTGCCCAACACATGACCACTATTTTTTTTTTGAAATTCTGAAATTACCCTCACTATACCTTTCTTCATCCTCATTGGGTCGCCGGAAAATCAATGGTTCGTCGTCAAATTCCAAGTCTCGCTGGAAACGTCATAGTTCTACCGGAAAAATCAAATTTTCGTCGGAAACATCATAAACTCCCCGGGATCATCATAAACTCGCCGAAAACATCCAATTTTTAGGCGAGATTTTTTTGGGTACATTTTGTCTTTACAAAATTTACAAAAAAAAATGGAACAAAACTTCTTTTCAGATATGATACAAAAATTTACAAAGATTGAACCCAAAAAAAAAAAAGAAAAAAAAAAAAAGGACCAAAATACCACCAATTTCATATATGAATTTAAAATAAAAAATAAAAAATAGTAAACACAGCAAGCCAACAATTTCTGGCGTGTACAGGTCGCTCCGGCCGACTCTGGTGCTCCCCAAAGACCCAAACCACTCTATGGTTCAATTTCTATTCAGAAACTCCTCATCCTACTCCCACAGCCCCGCCCTCATTGACGTTGATTCCTCCCAAACCCTCTCATTCTCCGACTTCAAATCCATCGTCATCAAGGTCGCTCACGCTCTGCTCCACCGATTCTTCCCGAATCGTCTCCGTTTCGAAAACCCTGAGTTTCTACGAGCTTATTGGCTTGGCTGGGTATCTGATTTTCTGGTGGTAACGTCAAGCAGACCGATACGCTGTGAGCTGTCGCCGCCGTGAGCCTTCGATTCAAGCCAAACAGCCAGATCTGGTCATGGAGGAAGAGCTCGCGGAGGTTGCTGCCCTCGACGAAGAAGCTCGCGTCGTTGCTGCCGGGGAAGCTCGCGTCCTG
>JAYMTH010000881.1:0-17304 GCA_036897465.1 Pelargonium australe | reverse complement strand
TAGATTGAGTTTCAGCCCAAAGTGTGGGTACCATTGGTGCCTTTAACTTTTTTTTTAAGGTTACTTTACACTGTTTTCAAAATGTAAAATTAATGGAAAGAAACAAATACAGTATGATAATCACTGTAATTAATTAATTAAGAAAATAAAAAGTTTCCATTTTTTTTGTCTGCAAAGGCAAAATCAGATTCGAAGAAGAAGACTTGATAGAGAGTGGAAACAGACAACAAAAGGCTACCTCCACCACCAAATTTGCCATCACCTCCTCCCTATTCGCATCCTCAACACACACCAAAGCAACACACCAACAACACGTCGCCACTGCCACAGCCACCGCCACCACCACCACCATTCCTCAGTCGCTCATCGTCTTCTGGGTTCGCTCATTTTCTCTGTCTCTGTTCCTTCCCTCAGAATCTGATAGAAAGGGTCGTCTTCGTCGCCGGAGATGGTGGTCATTGCGCAGCAGCAGACCGAAGTGTGCGCGACGCGGTCGCTGCAAGTGTGGAGGAGTTTAATGGATTGGTTGGCATTTTTGTTTCAGATAGTGGTTCAGATCCTGAGAGGCACGCCGTCTCTGGCTCAGGTGATGTCATTTATCGGGGTCAGGTACCCACTTCTCGGTTCCTCCTCATCTGCGTCCTTCAAGCCCTTGCCCGTCGTCGAGATCCCGCTGCGGCATATCCCGCCGGAAGGGGTCGCCACGGCTCATGTTAGCATTACTGACGGTAATGATGTTTGTGGTGCTGATGATGTTCACTGCTTGGAGAAGCTCACGGTATGTCGATATATTACAAAAATCGAGCTTTTAGCTCTGTGATGATCTATTGAATTTCAGGTTTCTATGTTGTTCTGTTATTTGTGGCAATTGCTTTGATGGGTTGAATCAGGATTGCGAAATGAATGTTGTGAATTTTGAGATTCTATGAACTTATTCAAGTTTTGATGTGATAGAGGTTTGAGGATTCAGCAGTGGAAGCTGAAATCCAGCTTTGATGTGCTACCAATTTTATCTTTTGCTGTTGAATGATCATTGTTTGTGTGGTTTGATGTTCACGAGCTCGTGCTTGATTAATAATAACTTACTTGCTATTTCGTCGGCATTTTAAAATAAGGAAATTTTCTTGTATGTTATATTGGTTTCTTGGTAACTTGGTACATTATCTCGCAGAGACAGTGAGTTTAATATGTGAATTCGGACATGTAGGTGGTTCTTGACTTGGATGAGACTCTAGTATGTGCATATGAAACATCTAGCTTGCCTGATGCTGTTCGTACTAAAGCAACAGAAGCTGGATTAAAGTGGTTTGATTTGGAATGTGTTTCTTCAGAAAAGGTTTCTTTTCTCATATGCTATTCGTAATTTGTTTGTCCTATACATATGTGCTAGTGTGATTAACTTGAAATATGCGGGTGAAGCTAATTGAAGGTAAACCAAAGATCAGTTACGTAACAGTGTTTGAACGACCTGGCCTGCATGAGTTCTTAACACAGATCGGGGAATTTGCAGATCTTGTTCTTTTTACTGCCGGTCTTGAAGGTTTGTTGCTACATCACCAATGCTTGATCTTAACTTTGGATATTCACTACCTATTATTTGTTTTGTGTTTATGCATCACTCAGGTTATGCTAGACCACTTGTTGACAGGATAGACAAGAAAAAGCTGTTTAAACTTCGTCTTTATCGGCCTTCAACAATTAGCACGTATGCTCCAAATCCATTTAACTACAAACTTGTTTTATTTTTCCATTTTAGTTGCCGTGTAATCTTAGGAAGGATCAAGGCTAGTAAATGCTAGGATACTGGCGATATGTTTTTACTGATAAACTCTTATTGGAAAGTGATTCAAACAGAGAAGGAAATAAGAAAGTGAAAAAAATAATTTAATGGTGTCAATTGGTGGCTAGACTGACAAATAGTGTTGTTGGGAACTTGACAGCGAAATGCTAATGTTAACTTTCTACTCCCTACACTTGAAGTTTTGCATGCTAGTGTACTGATTCTTCAAAGAGATCTGCTAATGGCTTGTCATCAGATTTTGGTTTATCCGAACCTGGGTCCTACCTAGACTGAGATATAGAAGCTACCGGTTTCACATAATTCGAGGAGTGAAAGCAGTAACGAAACCTTAGCTTTAGTTGTAGAAATGATCACATGGAATAGAAGTATAATTGGTGGAAAACTTCTTAGTCCAGGGGGAAAAGTGGGGTAAGGCACAAGAAAAAGGCTTAAAGTGGACGTTGTTTCACCTTAGTGAAGTAGGCTTTTAAGTGAAGTCCATCCATCACCTTCAAGGGTGGGTTTCTCTTGAGTACATGCATCTTTGGTCCAGTTTGGAAGGTTAGCTTATGAAGACATCATTACTGAATTGTGCATTAATTGGAAGTCGTCATTGAATGTGAAGCAAAAACTACCCTTTCCATTTTGCTCGTATACCCCGTATCATTCAAAGTGGCATGTACTTCTGTTTCTGTTACAACCCTCACTAGATCATATTGATGACTTTTGCAAAATTTTATAAAATTAAAGTTGCTTATGCTGTTAAGAATTGAAGAATCCATCGAGTCTTTAGAGACTTTCGCTTGTATTCCATGAAGATTTGTCCCCCAAAACCAAATTTACTGCGCCTTTTCTGTTTACATCAATGGTTAAAATTTAAGTTTTTATTAGAGCTTCCAGCTAAATCACAAACTTAATTGCAGGGAATACCGAGATCACGTGAAGGACCTGTCTTGTATATTAAAAGATATGAGCCGAATAGTTATTGTTGATAACAATCCATTCAGTTTCCTGCTGCAACCACTGAATGGAATACCATGCATTCCTTTCTCTGCTGAACAGCCTTATGATGATCAGGTAGTCGGTTTATATCCAATGATCTCTAATAGTTCACAGATTTTCATGAAAAGTGCTTTGCTTCCATCCTCATGTTTTGTGTGTGTTTTGTCGTTATTTGTAGCTATTGAAGGTTCTCCTCCCACTCCTCAAACATCTATCTCAGCAAAGGGATGTGAGGCATGTTCTTCACGATAGGTTCCACATGCCTGAATGGTTTCAAAGGCATGGAGTTCCTTATAGATTCCCTGAAAATTAGCGATTCATCGAAGGTACGGGTACTTCCTAAGACGATGGTTGTTCAGATCGACTTGCCACCATTACCAGAAGTAGTCAGTTGTGTATTACCATTGTGTTGCCAGGTGCCATTGATAGGGCTCCACGAGTCATCGACACTAGGTGTAACGTCAGGGACATAGCATATTTTATTGAAGATTCACATCGACATAGCAAGTTTGCTATAGTTGCAAAAGCTTTGATTCTTTTGTAATTAAGTCTTCCATTTGGTGGATAATAATTTGGAAATGTCCACAAATTTACATTTATGATCAACTGGCATTGTCAGTGTAACTGTGACCATCTTCAAAATAAATTTTACATGTACAATCAACTAGCATTGCAAATGTAATTGTAACCATCTTCTAAATGGTATTGATCCACTGGAAAATTGTTGAATGTATCGACAGTTGAAAATAAATCCAGACATGCTATAGTTACTAGCATAAGACCATTTACATTCCAATTACATGTATATAATAAATAGCAAAATCATGTAATTTTATATCAATATCATTTCATTTTAACTCAAAAATACATTACTACTATGAACTTGTATCTCTAACCGCGTTCCTAAAATCTCTTCAACAGACAGTGATTCCCAGAAGACGAGCAGCAAGACCTCAGCACATAACTTCTTTATTGTAACTGTGTTAGTTGAATGATCCTCGTATAATATGGCGGGCCCTATTTCCAATTACACCGACACCAGCATGAAGAAGACTTATCTCAACTCAGGGAGAGAGACGTAGGAAGGTCCCGGTGATTCATTGCTCGTCTGGAATAACATACCCATATCCCTGACTAGGTGTTTCAGCTAGCACCAGAGGAGTCTTTAGATTTTTCAGTTGCCGCATCCTTCTCTGAGTTGCTTGTATCTCCAGTGTGAGCTTGAACCTGGGTCGGGGTCGGAGTCGGACTCTGACTTGTTTGTGCCTGACTTGGAGCCTGAGATTCTGGAGCAAGTCCTAGAACCAACAAGACAGACCTAAATGGGCACCAACCAGCCCAAGTTTATATTTAGTGACTCGTTAAACTTTCAAATTTCCATTTAAATAAAAAAGCTGTGTTCAAGAACATGTAAATTAAACTTACTAACCTTGGAAGTGAGGATTGAATATGTGGTTGGCTAGCATGAGCAATTAAGAGTGGCTTGAGCGCTGCTACTCTATTCAGTGCGTTTTCCAACTGAGCTGGAGGCAGCTGAAATACAAAACTCAACAGTCATGTACTGAGATAGCACAAATTATAATTTTACATTACAATTGCTCAATAAGAACAGTTATAGTAAATGTCAAACAGGTGAAAGTAAATATATATTTCAGCAGAATAAGGTGGGGGAAGGTCCAGACATAGATTAGCTAGATTTCATTACAAGAACACAATGCCAACAATCACAGAGATGGAGAACTGTTGAAATTTGGCCAACGCTCACTGGTGAGTGAGGAAATATGACATCCGGAATCACACAAAGTCCTCTTTTGAGTCCTGGGCTTTACCGAGGTAAAGAATCAATTTGCATGGACACCACCAGCAGTTCCATCAATCAATTTCTACCAAATTCCAATTTATGGAATATGATAATAATTACCACCATACTTCAGCTTTTTATGTGAATGGTTGGGTTTAGAAGAAAGCCTTGTCCCGCTTATTATACACTTCTTACTTACACTAATAATATCTTCTCCTAAGCTCATTTGTGAAGTCAAGAATCGATTTGTCCCGTGCTCAAGAGAAATTTTCAGAATATCATGGCATGATGAGAGTGCTGAGTAGATTTTAAAAAATGTGATAGTTGGAAGAGCCTGTGATCTAGCAGCATAAGTTTCTGGTATCAATAGACAAAATATAGATTGCGAACATCACCATGAACTTACTAGCAAAGTACTAGGAATCTAGCACCAATTTCTCTGTTAAGTCTTGCATTACAATGTTTTTTTTATAACTTTTTTCCATGTTAACTTTGATATCATCACACGAGTAGAAAAGTGAACCAAACGCACCTGCAGCAACACACTAAATGACTGTGGCTTCGTCAAGGATGCACATTTCAAAAATCCTACCCACAACTTTGGGTATTTCCATATCTGCAACAGCTCATCACATGACAAAATAAGAATGAGCATGACATGATCACACGAGAATTGAATATCAGCTTGATAGACAAAACATTTACCTGCTTGCTTACAAGTCGGGAGAGAATTTCCATAATGAAGTCCACCTAAAATGTTTAACAAATCAATCATAAAGATGTTACACTTCTGACATTAAAGAAAAAAGACCTATGATTTAGTAAGTAACTTCAAAGAGGCATAAAATTTGCCCACATATCGAATGATAAGAATGCAGCCAACTGATTTCACGAAAGTAGACGACAAAGACACTGTACAAAAGTAAGCTACAATCAAGTTCTTTTAGACCAGCCTTCAAACTTAGGGAACATTTTAAGAGGTAGATGATCTGTTTAAGCATTGCTAACCATGAAAAAAAGTTTCAAGTAGCTTGTGTTAGCAACTATATGAGATCGAGCCCATTTCAAGCTATATAATGATCTGTGACCCTAGAGAACCTATAGTCATGTGACTCGGTAATCCTTTAATTCACTACCCTGCTACAGAAGTAATAATCATTTTCTACACTACATATATTAGATCAGCATACTCTGCCAAATAACCCAACTGTTCCCAGGGGAAAATAAATCAAAAGTGTACTTGCATTCAAATGTCTTACCAGTGCCGGAAAAGCACCTATGGCTTGTAATACTGTACGCATGAACAATAGAGGAAGCGGAATCTGCTCAACCTGCAGGGGATAAAAACTTTTGGCGAAAATAGAGAGTAGATGGAAATCCTGGTAACTAAAAGCTAGAAATTCCAATTGGTACTGACCAACTGATTCAAGACTTTTGCAAGAACTTGTTGAGTGAAAATCTGCTGTTGCACAAAACAAGCATTACATGCATCTGTGACCTGTCATTAATAGCAAACCTGTTTTATGCACTTGTGCTAGTTGTTTATTCTAAATAAAGAATGGAAGGCAATATGTGAGTAAAGGCCTAATGAGAAAAAACAAGAGGATATGCCTTCTTCAAGGGAATTCCATCTCTGTCCGGATCAATCCCATGAATAGCAATTAACACCTCGGCTGGAGTGAGCACAGGACCAGAATGGGATGATCCCTGTGTATAAATGCCCTCAGTTATAATTTAACAACAAAATAAAGCATATATCTAAAGCAAGAAAAGAAGATGCATTCTATAAGCAGAGTAAACATAAATCATATGAACTGTTTTTATTTCTAAAGCATGTTTTAACTGGATGAACAGTTAAAGTGGGCAAATAAAACTACTGAACCAGCCACATAAAATGCCGCTAATCGAGAAGAAAAAAACGTAGCATTACAGAGCCAAAAACTATGCTAGTTGGCAAAGCGACCCTTGAAATAATACCCAAGCGGCCAAGCCAATACTCACACTGCCAGGGAGAAACATGTAAGGAAAAAAAAAAATACCTGTAAGATACGTGCAAGTACTGCTTGAAACCTGTCAGGGGCAAGACTTACAAGATTGGGGAAGATGAGCAAAACCTAACAAAATGAACTAGAATCGTTAGTTACCTGAAAGTTAAACAAATTAACACTAGTTACACTACCAATCTTAAACAAGGATCGCCCAAATACTTATAAAGAAAACTGAACTGTAGAATGAAGAAGCTAGGGATAGCTGGGAAAATAATTTCTAAACATGCTACTCTGAACCTAGAAAAAAGAAGTCAGCTAACAGGCAAAAGTTCGTCAACAAATTCTGTGACACACAAAATTGCAAAATATTTCCAAAGTGCAACAAAGACTTCAGTTTATATTTAGTTGTACATGCCCTAAACCAGCTGCATGCTCAGAGAAACTAGACTGATAAATTCAATTTGTTTTTAACTTTTTTTGTAGGAGAGAGGGAGAGAGCAAATGAAAGTGTCAGACTTGGGCTTTCTTACACTACAAAATAATGGGCTAGCTGCTTTATTTAAGAATTGATGGCGCATGCCACAAAACCTACATAACTACATTCCTTAATGCCTACGAGCTACAACCCAGCACCCATGATACTTTGTGCTTGCACAAAGAACATAGAAAGTTCCATGACAGGTACACCAAAGAGGCAGAAAACTGTAAAACTAAGAATGCATATACACTCCAACATGCAGGCATAAACACTACACCAAAGATTTAGATTTAAAAATGAACAGGGAAAACCTCATCTTTGGGAAGGAATGGCAGGATTGGAATTAGAATCTCTACATCCTGTGAACAATCAAATCCAAACAGATATTAGAAGGTACCTTCATATGTTTTCAACATGGAAGGAGACCTATACCGCAAGTCATACCTTTATTTTTGCATCATACAACTTCCTAATTGTAAATATTAGTTCTGGAGAAGGAACAATTCCATCAGTCAATGTCTGCAAAACCTGAAGCAATGAGACAAGAAGAGGCCAGTTATTTTCACGTCTATCAATTGCGGGGTACCAGAATTACTGGATCGACAAAACCTGCACTAGAAGGTTCTCGCTTCCACTTGGAGGATCTGAAATTATTTCAAGAAGCTCAGAAGATGAACCCATAGTACGGACTAGTATTGGAATATGGCGTTGAACTGCCTGCATCACAAAGCTTATAAGAAGAAGAAAAAGGAAGGAATTGCAAGAATTATCCGGTGGTCTGAGGTTATATTCCATTACAAATAAATACCCAACCTGCTTAACAGCTTTCGATGTGCTTTTATAGACAACAAATATTTGCCGAAAAAGGGAGTGCTTCTGCAATCAAATTTCCAAGTAAAATTAATAGATCCATTAAGCATGAACACAGTTTTGACAATTGAACACTATGAAAAAGATAAAACTAAAATGATCCAACACCTTAGTGCACAGGGCAAAGTAAAGTGACATGGATCGCTGGGCCTCGGAAATTGATTGAGATGTGCACGACTGATGGGTATCAGAGGAGGTATCTTTCGTGACAGCAACTGCTGATTGATGGTCATTTGAAGGTGTTTCCAATTCAGAGCCCTGTAAATAACCCAATTTGAATGCAACCATGTAATATTCCCAAAATAAGTGCTTATGCAGTTTATCATGTTATTAAAAACAGGATATTTACACAGCCTTTAGAAATATTCATCTGAAGCCATCCTTTAAATTTTGAACTCAAATACAAAACATAATACCCATACGCCTAAGTAAAATGCCATCGCATCTAACCCATACCTTTTGTGATTCGGTAACAGATTCCTCAGTATCCATCCCTTCTGATGCATCACCATCCATTACTGAAAGCAGCTTTTCCTTTGCAAAATCCTCTATTTGTTGAGCAATGGATGATAGAGGATAAAGCTTGTTTGCCACCTGTTAATGTAATGGCAAATCAAATACTTTAGAATAATTAAACCAAATGGCTGCAGAAGTGTTAATAAAGAGTTGTTCGCATAGTACCAAACGAATAGCCTTCATACGCACTTCCTCCAAATGATGAACCGCAGACTTTCAAGTGTATAAAGAGAATATCAAAGTCAGTAAAAGAGACAATAAAAGTAATTTTCACCAATAAAACATGAATGAATAATAATGAGGTTCGCTAGTCAAGATAACCTGTAAAGCAATTTTCAAGCTGGCTTCACGAATAGGAGGCCTCAGCAAAATCAGGCTCCACACCGTACTAAGACCCTGAGTAACTCGATCTCCACTTTGTAACTCCTCGCTTTTATCAGAGTTTCCAGGAGAACACAAACATTCTAACAATTTTAGAACTGACCGAGGCAAGTAAGGAGCTTCACCAAGCAATCTACTCAAAGATTTGTCTGAAGGTGGAAAAGAGTCTCTAAGTGTTTCTGCCTGTCAACAAAAAAAAAAAATCTTCAGAACCTTCACCTTGCAATAAACAAGAGAAAAGAATAAAGAAAAATGAATACACACCACACTCAGAAAGAACATTTCATATACAGAAGTTGCAGTTGTAGAAGAGAAAAAGTCTCGGTCCTCTTCTGCCTCCCCAAATAACCTGTAGAGGACACGCATGGTCAACTCGTGTCCCTGATGACATGCAGTATTTAATGTCAGCTTGCTTGGATATGAGATGAAAATAATAAGTACAGAGCTACAGATATGGACCTGTTTATTCAGTAAGAATAATAAGCAACAAACATTGTATCATAATAACAGCAACTAGTGATGGTGACGTAGGACCAAAACATTTTAACTTGTAGCATTCAAAAGAAACTCATCATTGATTTTACAATGTATTTTTTAACACTGCAAACTTTTATAACACTCACGTTAGAATCTTTTGAACTCAAAATAAGTACAAGAGCATCATAAGCCTTCCAAGTTGTAACTACACTGCTATTTCTGGGGTGTTTTAAGGGTGTCAAAATACTACATATTTCACAATGCCCTCTAAAAACATACACTCAGAGAGATACAAAGGGAAGAGAAGGTTACAGTAGGTTACAGAAGTTAGTAAACTCTAAAGTATGAACAGAACTCAGGCCCACATCTAAGGAAGAGATCATTAAATTTTCCCTTACCTCGTGATTGATATAATCTGCTGAGATGTGCTTCTGCAGCAGCTTCCAGGGGTCCAACTCCAAGGGAAACTGCAAATAATAGAGAAATGAAAAAAGAGTGGGTTGGTTACATAAGGAACATGAAACAGAATGATAAAACCCTCCATAGCCAAAATTACTACCTCAACTCCTAAATAAGCTAGTAGAGACGAACGGACTTGTGAACCACCAGCAACTGCTACTTGTTTATATGCCTCAATAATACGCGTAAATGCCAGCTTTTGTAAATGATCCTTTTGTTCATCGTCAAGGACAACAACAGGTGCAGACATCTTCGGCAGTACAAAATGATGTGACATCCCAACAGAAGTTGCTGTTGAGGAAACTAGACTATTGACATCTGTAGTAGTAGCTTTCGAGCTAAGCTCCTCAGACCTGTCAGCTGACGTTGATGGCAGTATATCTAGTGGTAATCTTCTATCGGAACTTGTAACTTGTTCTTGACTCCTATCAGCTGACATAGATGGCAGTGAATCTAGTGGTAATCTTCTATCAGAACTTGTAACTTGTTCTTGACTTCTATCAGCTGACATAGATGGCAATGAATCTAGTGGTAATCTTCTATCAGAACTTGTAACTTGCTCTTGACTGGCTTCTTCAAAATCAGTTGAGGCCAGTGAGGAAGCAACCAAGGTCTCTGACAAGCCATCAGTACGGGCAGAGGAATCCAGACCAGGTATGCCACTCTCAAGATTCACTGCATCATGAATATCAGACGGGATGGCTACACAATCCTCCATTCCAGATGAAACAATATCAGAAGCAGCCATCGGACCACTTGATAATATTGCATTTTCAGCTCGAAGATCTATGTCAGGACATAAAATAGAGTTATCACCTTCGGCTGCTACATTAAGATCTTCCCCCTCTTGAGGCTTCTGCAATTTGAGATATAAGAACATATTATTACATCAAACTCCAACAAGAACTGAGATGCCTGCAATCCATCATAACTGGAAAAAAAAAAGGTAGAGAATTGAACAGGAAGAAGAATTTTTCATACCACCGTGTCATTGGATGCTAACTGATGAGTATCTATCAATGGCGCTATCTGAGAGAATGAACTAGAAAGTGCAAGAACATTGGCTAAAAATGATGGTGGATATTTGACTTGAGTATCAGATGCAACGACACTCATGTTCACCAATAACTCATCCTCCTCTTCAGCCTTCGGACAACTGGGAGGAAGGTTACGCATATTGGCCATTACCACCTCAGCCAGCAAGTCTGCAGATATACTTGAAATAAGAATCTCTATAGACCCAATAGCTTTTTCACCTTGAGCAACCAAGGCTCCAAACATAGCAACGAGTTGCTGGACGGGTCCATTATCAACAACTACCCTGCTTGTAGATGGTGTACCAGTAGGTGTGTCATCCTGAGATATGGAATCCCTACTCAACTCTTTTGTTGATTCCTCTGAGACACTAGGCGTTGTTCTAACACGTTTTCCGGACATATTGTCACTTACAGCCATATCATGACTGTCCTCAGTTCCAGATCTCTTTCTCCCTGAGTTACCAAGTGTTGCATCACATGCTTTAATAGAGGGTTTTACTTCATGTGGAAATTGTTTTTCGTCCTGTAAAAATGGTTGAACCATTACCTAGAAGCTTCAGAGCCACATTTAAATATTACAATACTTATGCATGTTTCTTGTGCAAGTGCGTTGATACATCTACGTAACAAGTAAATTAATTTAAAAAAGGATACAAACATAGAGTACCATAGTAATCGGTGAACCGTTCTTGAGTTCATCTGTACTTCCACTAATATTGCAAAATTGATGACCCACTTGCTCTGCAAACCCTCCTGCTTTCATTTCTCTCAGGGCACCAACTAAACGATCCCGCCACTGTACAAACCAAAGCCTTTGTAACTTTTTGGTTTTCTATAGATATAGATCTTGGACTTTATTTTAGGGGAAGCTAAAGTAATAGTGTAACATTGAAATTTGAAACTGAACTATACTGTTTTCTTTAACATGATAGAAGTATAAATACAAATATAGCAATTATTGCTATGAAAATAGTTCAATGCGAAATAATTATAAGCAATTTAGTGGATACATATCTCTAGCTCCTTTAGATAAAGATAATAAGAAAAGTACAAAAGAGGGTAAAGCATTAAGGTATGGTAATTATAGAAGTACGAGATATCCCTCTCGTTTCTACAGTTTTCTGACCAACCAGAGGCAAGAGTGCACAAAAGGATACAAACTATTCACAGAAAATAGAGGATGTAGAACATAATGGATTCTTGTTACTTGCATAGGGATGAAAAAACAGTCTATGGACTTCACACCACAACAACTAATTCACCTAACTCCAGGAAGACAGCCACTACTGGGTCAGTTCTAGGCAAGTAATAACTTCAGTCTCAACAGGAAAGAGAGGATGTGATAGTCAAGAAACTAGTGCACAACCCAACACAATACATAGAAATCTATCTTTATCACCATGCGTTACCAGAAGCAAGTAGATAATGCTCCAAAATCAACTAGAAAGCGTATTATAAAAACCAATATATGAAAACAGTATTTTTATGAAACAATTCTTGGAAACAATGACTGTCATTTCTGCCTAATTAAATATCATTCAGTCCTAACTATGCCCATAATAAATTCCAGATAACTAGATACTCTGCACACTTAAAACATGAGAAATGGTAAAAATAAATACCGGAGCAGCACTGGGATGAGTACAATCCAAGCAAGAATGGAAGGCTTTCCGTAAAGCATGGTGTGCCCCAGAAATATGTAGCCCTTTATTAACAGAGCTAGAGGGATCCAAACCAAGTAAAACGGGCAGAATGCGTCCATAAAATGCAGGCCTTTTCTTTGCAATTGCTGAAAGACTGGCAAAAAATATGAAACAACTTAAGGAATTACATTATAAATGAAGGAAATGCCAACATGAAAGTCGCAGTACAGGTAGCTATGGATATATAATACATATGAGGAAAAAATATATCATTGCAAATGATAGTTTAGGAGAACAGTTTCTGATAGTTTTCATACAGCCAAATCTGCCAATAGGAAAAAAAAAATTTAAAACCATTCTTCCAGTTACCTACAAGTGTCACACAAAACAAGAGGTCTTATCCCGACTCCTCCCCTTCCTTTGAGGGGATGATATTAAAACGTATTGAGTACACACTCACGAAAATCATCGCATGCAGTTTCATTCAGGTCTGATTACTATCAAGTAATATATCGTTATACTAATCCCTATTGATACTACACGGTTTAAAATTTATGTCCACAGAGCATATTAAGGAAAAGCATCATCCAAAAAGAGTAATCATTTTATCACACCAAAGTATTTAGTAAGCTATCAAGTGAACAGTAGGTACATATGAACAGAACAGGTGAGCACCTAGTAATAAGCACGATGATCATGGAATTACTGAGAGACTTCACTGTAGGGTATCTAAGCTGGTCAAGCAATAATCCCAAACTTTGACTAGCTTCAACTGACATATCTCCTATATTCAGTAGAGGATGACCCCCACGAAGCCAAGAAACATTGAATTCAGCTAACTTCCCTACAGAATAGATTAAATTGCTATATCAGCCAAAACAAATCACTTAAGTTGATATAATACATCATTATACCTTTGTGGCTAGCAGAGCCTGAAGTCCAAAATAAATTTAGTTACCTTCAACATCTTGATGAGGAGGAGGCTCTAAAGAACCGTGAGGATCGGGTGTGTAGAGAAGAATGATTGCTTCAACGAATTTCAGAGCTAGCAACCTTATGCCATCACTTCCCGGCTGGTATAAACATTAGAAAAAATCAGGATATCTTCACAAAGCCCATTTATATGATAACATAAGAATCACTTCTTACCTGAAAAGCAATTGAGAACAACTTTTCCTTGAATTTTAACATCCATTCCCATGATGGTTCAATAGAATCATCCCGCTCATTGGAGTATAGACCCTGGAACAGTAAGAAAACAAGAATGCAAGCCAATTTATGTGCAACATAGAATAATGGAAAAGTCAATTCCAGAGAAACACAGCAATAATGTAGTTAAATGCATGTCATTGCACCTTCGTCATTTTACAGATTTAACAAATGTCAATTAATACATGCTTTAGTTGACCACTTAACACTTTCATCGCATTTCTTCAAACTAGGTAAGTAACCAGCACTTTCAGACATAAACTTAACATGACATAAAATAGCTTGCTTCTTCAAATGTTTTAGGGTGCTCAACATTTTTCTTCCTAGTTTATGAACTTACCCACTTACTTGAAATCAAAATAAAACATCAAAAAGAAAGACTATCAAGTAAGCTAAAGTAAATCCATTGAAAAATTTCTTATTCCAAACAAAATAACCACTGTTTGAAGAAAAAGTGCTTGCAGATAACAGATTACCAATGACAAGCTCATAAATATGAATGAGTAAAAGGTTATACACCCACCTGATTCGCAACTCTTGCAAGAGTAGAACGAAATAAATTGATTGCACAAGTAATGGCTTGGCGAGCAACAGCCGGAGTTCCATCTTGCAGAACAGTCAACAAAACAGGTACAATGTCAGGTAACAAATCCAGTTGCTCCATTCCAATTTCGCCAAGCATCCTGAAAAACAAATAGAAAATCAGGCAAGTAAAAACAAAACATCAATAAAATAGGTCCAGTTCCAATCAAGAATTACAGATAACATAATTTCAATCTACATTACTAGTCCATAAAATGAAATGAGTTTTTTTTTTCAAATCATAAATCACAATTCTTACTATACACATGAAATAAAAATACATTCAAATTCACAAGAAACACAATTCAATCAACTTATGACAACAAGATTGGCACTAGGGTTTAGGAAAAGCGTACTCGGTGACAAATTTACGAACCGGACTGAAACGGTCGGACTGGAGATCGAAGAGGCGAGGGAGCAACTCGGAGAGCAAGATAGGATCATCCAGAGACAAATCCAACTTCAGTTTATGCAAGATGTTGAGCTTGGAAGAAACGTCCATGGCGGTCTGGGCGGAGTTCGCCAGACGAGACAGCCTCTCTCTCGAATTGGTGGTCATCATTCCCACCATGGCAAGAGAAAATTCTCCAGATTTGACAGTCACAGCTTGCAGTTACGATGATAGCATCGGAAAATAACTGAATAGTAGGGTTTAGAGTCTTGACGGAGACACTGCCAATTAAAACGGAAAGAACGGGGATGTTTTCACGGCGAACGGACTCGAATACGAGGATCGTTTTCGGTTTTACACTTTTCCCCTGTTTTTTTTAGGATTAATGTAGTATAAATAGAAAACTGAGAAAATAGGGAGTTTTGGAACCTATTTAGGAAACCAGACCTAACGCTGGTCCAATTGACAGTGGAATTAGCCCTTCTTCGCTTTAAATGTCAATGATTTATAGGGCTGTACACCGATGGTTTAACGGGATTTTGAGTTGTCCCGTCATTTGTAGTTTGGAGAGTTTTAAATCTGGGACCGTCTGTTTTGAAGTTGAAATTCATAGTTTTAATGTTCACGATCTAGGTATAGTCCGACGGTTTTTTTTTTTTTTTTTTTTTTTTTTAAAAATTAACTAGTTGAGCTACACAATAAGGAGTAGTTCTCCCCTTTAAACCTCATCCCACCCCACCCGACGCAATGAGATTCGAACCCAGGACATCCCACATGGAGATGTTTGTTCTTGACCATTGCGCCATCCCCTAGGGGACGTCCGACTGGTTAACTACGTTAAATTTGGGTTTGGTTCAAGTTATTGGCATGATTCAATATATGATTTTTCTATTCATTTAAAGTAAAAAAAAAAACAATAATTTAACAGTTATAATCCAGTAAAGACTATAAATGTATTAAGAAATTATAAAGTGACTAAACCGAACAAGACTCTTGAATCCACACACATGGTCATCGTTTGGGTCGTAATGTTGTGGACTCATACCTCTAGGTCGCAACATGACCTCTCAAACGACATTCGTAGGACACAAGATGTCCTCAATGGACTCGTTGATGCAGCCTCATGAAGCTATGTCGCGTCATTACTACTTCATTTGTGCACATACAAAATCCTTCTTTACCTGCTAGCGGTAAGGTTGAATTAATCGAAAGATGATAAATTGCCATGAAGTTTAAAAAAGAATAGAAGAATTGCAAATACGATGCAAAGAAACATTTTGTCAAATTGCTCATTCGGTTTTGAGTAGCTATATAGTGACCAAAACTATGGCAAGCAGTTGTTTGTACTACAATGTTATTTGGGTAGTGGGTAAAACCACAGGCAGAAAAAAATGGTTCAGTTTTGATGGGTTGTAGATTGGACAAACATATAAACATTCGACAAAATGCATAAAATGCATATATCCATATAACTAAATAGACGAGAACTCTTGGCTTGGTCAAGGAAGATGGAGTCTTGTGAGCTGACCTCAAATCCCCACATTTTTCAATAATTTCTATTCGAATCTATATCTGCAATCAATCGAAATCTCTCATCTCATTGACTTGAATATATGCATTTGCACCGAATCGGAATCTCATCTCATTGACTTCATCGGCATAATGATTTTTGTTTTGAATTTTAGTTAGGAATGATTTTGATTTACTTCTACATTATCTATAAGTAAATTTGTTGAAAGTTTTGCTACCTTTGATGGCAACAATTAATGGTTTGAAGTTGTCCAGTACGATAATATTGATTTATCTAACACCTTACCAAAATTCAACTTAATTAGTAAAATTTTCAATCCGAGTGGTGAAAATTGTTAAAACATAATATTGTTCGTACTCGATGCCATGTTTTCGAATCAATCCAAACCCATCATACAACTGCACTTCACTATCGTCACATATCATTTGTTCCATGTCAATTTACTCACATTGCAGCTATTGTTAGCGTATAAGATTATTATTAACTATACAATAATCGCATTAGGGTAAATTACAGATAACTCATATCAACTTGTCACGTATTACATCTAGGCCCGGTTATATAAACGTTTTTTCAATTAATCACGTTCAAGTTGCCACTTAACAGAATCTATTAGTTTTTGGATGGAAAATACATCTCTCTCATCACATGTCTAGCCTGTGACCTTTTAATTTTTTGAAATTCTCAAATTGCCCTTCATTATCACATATTCAAGTAAAATGAAGAACAACGAAGAACACTTGAAGATTTCGGTCCGAGAACTTCAAGTTTTTGAAGATCCCGGCGAGAATTTCCAGATTCCGGCGAGTATTTCCAGATTCCTTACAAAACTTTCGGCAACATTTTTCAAATTCGGTGACTGATTAACTAATAATCAAAACTTGTTAAACTTCATTGATAAAAAATGTATTGAGATTATCAAATCTAATCTAGACTTTGAATCAAAATAAAAATCTCAACTTCATTATAAATCAAATCTGAACTTACATGAACTCTACAAATCAGATTTGGACTATAATGAACACTACAAATCCAAAAAATGAAACACAAATCAAATTTAAAAAAATCCAAAAATAAACCAAAAACTAAACTAATCAAACCCAGATTTGGAGCTCCACACCCCTCGAAGCTCCCTCGCCGGATTTGGAGTTGCCAAGGC
>JAYMTH010000880.1:0-17322 GCA_036897465.1 Pelargonium australe | reverse complement strand
TTTGACCGCTTCGCAGTATCCTTTTATTAAAAAAAAAAAAAAAAAAAATACAGTTGTAGAGAAGTGCCCACAAGATTTTGGAAGGCTCGTTTAAGTGAAAAGCAATACATTTCAAAGTGTTTTCATGTTAGACAGCAGAATTAGAAAGTTGGAATGTCAATGAATGAAAAGAGAACAAAACTGATAGTATCAGTTTTGAGTCAACTCCAGTCATGTTCATGTCACTCCTCACCAAAATGCCTAATTACAGCCACACAAGCTATTGATGCAAAAAACACTAAAAACTCAAGGAAAAGAGGCATGGTAATGGTAGGTGAACAAGAGCCATTGTCAAAGCATTGAACTTTTAAAAACCCTAATTAATACAACAAGGACCATTGCCCTACCTTGCCAAAACCATATTTTCTGCTTCATTAATTAGAATTAAATGCACATGCAAATTGAGATTGCTATATAATCATCTAGTTCTTATAGATAATTTCAATACCCAGATCCTAAATCCCCAAAATCAAAACCATCTATCAAAACCTAATCATATCATTAGCAACAAATTCACCAGATTAACAAACATGCAGATTCGATCGAGAGATGAAATCAACCCTACCTCACCGGAAGAACGTCCTCCAGAGCATCCATAGTATCCAGAGGACCCTTATACGAGCTCTGTACCTCAGCCTCGCCAGAATCCTCCTCCTCGCCGGCCGACGAATTCCCCGAAGACAAATCGCTGTTCCTCCCGATCGAGGTGGAGCTGCAAGAACCTGAATCGTCCTCTCTCTCAGCCGCCCTGAAGCGCCGGTCGGCGGAGTCATAGATCGAGGAGCGGCGCATCCCGTGGAGGAATCTGGACGGATCGATAGCGTCACTGTTCCTGTCCATAGAAATCGAGGTCATCGCGGAGCAAATGAAGAATAGTAGCAGAAAATGGATATGGTTTGTGGATAGGTAGTGAAGAGCAGATGGGTAAAGCTTAGCGATTGATGGATATGGTAGCAGCTGAGAAAAAGTGGAGAAAAAAAGCTGTTCAATTGGTTACACAAATACCCAGAAAAATTATAATTTTGTTTTTTGTTTTTTTTTTGTTTAAATTATCTAAGCAGAGAGAGAGAGAGAGAGCAGAGCAAACAAGAAACAACAACTCTGCTTTTGATAATTACGGTTTTATAGGAAATTAATTAAAATTATCTGTTGGGTCTGTACCAGGTGGTGGTTGACTATTGTGTGATGTGGACGCTTACTGTTCCTGCCACGTCGGCGTGCCATTTTTGTTTATGAAATATCAAATATTTTAATTTGACCCAATGTGAATTTAAGGAGTTCATGTAACTTCAAAATATATCTGAAACCGTCACAATTTAATACATTCGATTAAATTTACTGACGAAAACCCTTAACTTTATTTATGCTTATAGGCTCCCATTTTAGCATAGACTTGGAAGATCTTCGAGTACATATGTCGGCTCTGTGTAAACAACATGTTTATGAAATTTTATGTATCATCAATACCTTTTATAAAACTACAAGAAGTAGTAATCAATATGATCAGAAATGAAGCACTAGAAGTAGAATGACTTAGTTTAATAACACAACTTAATAATATTATTCTTAGTTTCTTACTCTGAAATTATTTTCTAACACTTCATTATTTGTTTACACACATTTCCACCATTTTCTTTAAACATAAAAACTCTTTTCATACCCTAAATTATTTTGCTCTTTTATCATCTACCTCAAACTCATATTATGGTTTTATAAGTGCAACACAAATTTATTCAGTTTTGTTTGATTCTTCACAAGAGAACGTGAAGAGAAAAATAACGATATTATGATTTTACTCACATGAGTAAGGTGAGAGCTACAAGTTTAGAAGAACAAAAAAAATCAATTTAATTCATGTGTTATTCATCTCAGGTATATAATTTATTGTCTGAAATTATATATGAAAACTAATATAAAATGCAAAAACAAAAAGATGCAATGATTAAGTTTTTTTTTTTTTTTTAGCTACACAATAGGGGTAGCTCTCCCCTTTAAACTCTACCCCACCCCACCTAACGACTTCCCACATAGAGATGTGTGTTACTAACCATTATCTACTTTGTTTATTGATATATTGAATCAAATGTATACACTTTTTTTAGTGGGAATCACATAGTTTCATACTAGTATATAGATAAAAGAACCAATTTGATCCCAAACTATAGTTTTGATCAATTTGGTCTATAAACTTTTATTATTAACCAAAAAAAGTTTTTAACTTTCGTGTTTCACCCCAATTTGGTCTCTAAACTTTGTTTTAACCCGAATTAGTCATTGAACTTTCACATATTAATCCAAAATGGTTCCTGAACTTCCACATATTGATCCTAGTATATATAATAATGATGTATTTACCAGGTTAATTTTCTATGGTGAGAACTAAACAGAATAGAGTGCAATAGAAACAAGTCCTCTATGCCCAAGAAAACAAGAAGTTAATATATTGTATCTGTACATTCGACCATCTTTTGCTGTCTCTGCCATTGTTCTTTAAACCAATGGTGTCAAATTGAAAAAGTTGAATGAGCTCTTGTTATGGCCACTGTTGTTGGGGAAGGAGTTATGAAGCTCTATGCTGCTGCTCTTTTTGCCTCAACTAGTACTTGTAATTGATCATCCCATTGTTGTAATTTTCCTTTGCAGCTCCAGATTCGACATTCGCTCAATTTCCAATGCCCGCTCAAGCTGTATCGTGTCAGTTGAGAACAATATAATCAAATAACAAGCATGCAGAGAAATATGGAAACATAGCAGTCCGGGAGGCACACTGTACCTTCGCTGCTCTGGCACTCCATTCTCCTAAGATAGCTCTTAGCCTCTCATTTTCTTCCACATACTGTTGCAGTTACCGAATCAAGTTCAGTACGTAGGTATAGTAGCCATAAAACGTGATTGCATAAAAAATTGTTGCAGAGCAAGAACGTATAAGGGTCTACAACAGCCCTAATGAGCAGCATTACTGATTTTCTACCAGTAAGAAATGACAATTCATTGATTCTGTTAAAAAGTAAAGTAAGAATGACCTTTTTGAAACTCATAATGACAAACAAAGAAGGATTAAATGGTTGAAAGAGGATTTCGCAATGCAAAGCACCCCTCATGGAAGGATTCTGATAAAGATCTAGTAGAGCCAACGGGTTTCTGTGGGTTTGGGGGAGAGGGAAAGTGAGTAAAAAATATATTAATCTGCTCAAAATGATATTTGGTTGATGTCTTGTGGCCAGCTTTATGAGCGTATCTTTATAGGTTCTTAATTTTTATTTTTTTTACACATTCAAGTCTGTCTGATGTTCTTCCTTTCATGGATCAAGGTTCTATCGATTTAACTCAGTCCTCAAGGATCACCCTTTCAGCAGTATCAGTTAGTTCACTAGAATTCTATCATAATAGTACAAAACATTTTAGATTGAAGAAAATCATGATGATCTAGCACCATTTATGATAGATACCTGATTGTTGGTGGTCCGAACACGCTGGATTTCGGAGTCCCTCTCATCTATCAAAGACCGAGCAAGCCTTAGCTCAGACTGTAGTTGATTCATCTGCATTATAAATAATGTCACCTTCTGTAACTATTTTTTAAAATGTCAAGCAAATTATATGCTGTAACTAAGAGATTCTTTTTGCATATTTTAAAATCAGCGGAATGCAAATGTGAAGTGCCTAGAGCAGAGTTCTTATCCTTTCTATGGTCATGAGCTGATAGAGAGTTTTACCATGACCGATGACCATATATGTAAAACTGACACTTTCCTAACTTCAGGAAATAAAGTTAGGTTACTTGAACTTTCTAGAGTCATCTGCTCATCGCCTAATAGAGTACACTAATTTATGATCCATAGTTGAACACTCTGTAACATCTGTGAGGGAGTGATGGTTGACCATAAAAATCAACATTACAACTTAAAAATCAACATAACAAATTAGATGCCCCAAACAATAGGACACATCCTTAGTTTAATTCCTTCTTCTTTTGGCAGGAAGGCTTATAGAAGACTTCCTAGCTTCACTATTTCCATGGATCTCTATATGTTGTGGCACAATTGATCTAGATTTACAGATGCTGATAAATTAAAAAATAAAGAAAGAAAGAAAGAAAGAAAGAAAAGATCCGGATGTACAAATATGTCCCAAGAGTGAGCAAGTTTAGATGTTGAAGCATCACTGCATCACCCTTACGTTCAGCATACACTGAATATAACTAAATTAGAACTATGAACATAACAGAAACCAGAGAGCAGCAAATAATAAATCAAATAATATAAAAAGAAGAGCGAAGTCAATACATCAAACATTGTGAATTTGTTTTTTCAGATGATACCCACCCCTAAATTTACTGCACGATTTTTTAGAACTAATATAGAGTTGAGTAATATACAGGACATGGAAGTAATGTTACCTCAGCAGAGAGTGTCCGTAATTCCTGATCGCGAGCTGCTAACAAATGGGCAAGATCAACCTGAAAATATAGCCATGATTTTCTGATCGGTGGTTTCTAATTCTACTTCAATTAGTTCATTAAATAAACATAAGCAATACTGTTCCAGGAACAATGGAAAAGCAATATGAGAAGCAAACTCTCCTTACAAATTTTACAATTAAATTCGATATAAGCTTCTAGGATATATTTTCAATTGACTCAATTTTTGTCTTGCATTTTTTATGTTTCAAAATACTAAACAAAGTAAATATTTTTGGAATGGCGACAGTCGTTCCACTCATACCCATATCATCAAAAGCTCATGCATGTTTGAACATCAAGTTAACATAACTTGAATAAGTTAAAGCTGTTGAAAATATACTCCACTGAGTTAGATCTTAGTCATATGATCAGTTTAGCTTATCACACTGAGCTTCCCACTATGGAGAACCACAAATGAGATCCAGGCAACACATGTTGATTTGTCAATTTAGTTGTACAAGAAGTATGATAATTAAGATGAGTATTACCTGAGGTGTGTTACCATCATCAGATCGTTCATATTTGCTTAAGCACTCTTGCAATCGAAGAATCTGCAGTGAACAATTATTGATTGACAGATTTTTCAGAAAGATGAATAGCACAATAAATTTTACCACAGGGCTATGCTGCTAACTAGTAAAAATCATAAGCCCAGGGCAATAAAATGCAGTAAAATGCCATTGCCACAACACAAATAGAGGGGTTTAGATCATCATATACTTCTTCACTCAAGAAATGCAGGTTTTCACGTTGGTATTGCAACAAAGCCATTTGCTGATCAGAAAGCCGTCCACCATCATGGTATCTGTTGCACCACACAATTCTATATTATCACAAATATGCATCTCAGCAGGTAACCACATAGTATATATTCATGGCATAAAAAAAATCATTGTAGCAAGATAGATGCATCATTCTTGGTGGATGGCGATGATTTTCACAATGCACATCTTTCCTACTTCCCATGAAACATAGATTGCGTGCTTAGGATGGAAAACTGAATGATTACCTCAAACCTTCTAAAGAGCTAGATGGTTGAAGTGGAGAATATAATGACTTCAAAACATCAGGCTGAGAATTTAAGGAGTTATACTGATGTACATATCCTGCAAGCACCAAACACATTAAACATATATTTTAAAAAAAAGGTTCAGTTGGCAGATAACTTGTGTAAGTGCTCTAGGTTGGGAAAGTTAATATTCTACTACCTAGTCACACCAATCACATTTGAAAGGAATTTGAATGTTTTCGACCTGACCAATAACCTATTGTTTAGAACTATGTGCCGAGGCCACATACTACACAGATCCATCTTCTGAATATCAAACGGCCAAAAAATAATACTAATAACTTGATTTCAACAATCCAGAAATACCCAAGGTCTACTAAAAGTAAAAAAGCAAACAGATTTTACAAGGAATATATGATCTTTTGATCAACTGCAATCCAATCATTATGCAAAATCCACCAAATTATAGAAGCTGAATAGTAAGCATACAAAATCAAGTTATTAAAGAACATACTTTCAAGGAAATAAGAGAGGCGGACAAAAGGAAAATAAAAGAGAAACCTTCAATTACATGTAACCAAAACATACTACATGGGACATGAACATGTCAGAAGTTAGAACACAACAGCTGTAAATTGAAATCCATTTAGGTGAATGTCATAAAATGTCTCCTATCTGTTGGCACCAACACCAAACTATCTGATATGCACTTGATGAAGTGGGTGATAAAGCCCCACATAGGATAAATATAAAATAGTTGAGCTACATATAATAAGGTTGACCTTTTAGTAGTCAAAACACAAACTCTTATAGCTAGTCCGTTTTTTTTTTTTTTTTTTTTTTTTTTTTGGTATTAGAGCAGGTTTTGATCATGGCCTTGTCCCGAAGGTGACTCGTTTATGTTGTCTCCCCTGTGGTCTCCGGCCCGTTTGCAGGACACGCCTGCAGTGGCCCACATGTGGAAGGAAAATACTTACATGTGTGAGGGGGTGCCAATTTAATGGGCCTCTATGCACACATCGAGCCCACTACATATAATGGTGGAAGCCAAACCTACTAATAAGTTTGACTTTCTAGCAATGGAAACCGAAGACCAATTATTAAATATTTAACAACACCACAATTGAAGTATTGTATTAATACTTTTGGAAAGTCTTAACTCTAATGTGTTGGTACCTGCACAAACTACCTGATACGCACGGCAATCAAAGTTTTGGATAAATAGTTATGGAAGGTCTTACCTCTATTTTGGTCAAGAATGGAAATTATGTGGTTTGATAAGTAAATAATGACTATAAATACAAAATCAAAACACAGAGAAGGTACTGTTGAACTTAAAATATTATGTACGCTCCATTATTTTGTGAAAGATGAATATGAAAATAGTACATGCTGATAACTCACTCAAAATGACATGCTCAAGAACATCTTTTAAAATTAACAGGTATTTTCAAAATCAATAGTAGGATAATTGAACTCATGCAACTCGTCAAAAGTTTCCAAATATGTAATCAACTCACCAATATAAGCACTCATGAAAGATGCAGCACATATTGCTTCAATAATCATAATGATCCTGTAGAAATGTTTGTCAGCCAAAGAATTACAAGCAATGCATAAAAGCCATAAATACACAGTACATATTCAGTCATGATCTTTACTGGCAAAACCTAGAAGCAGTAGTTTCATCCCAAACCCACTCAACCAAACTATGCAGAATTTTGTAAGGAAAGTGTGTGATTATAAATTTCACAAGTTTGTAAATAACATGGATGCAACATTATTTGAAGAACAATATTTGAGATGCTCAGTGTTGGTCTCTGCATACCTCAACAATGAAGATATAGAAAGAAAGCTGATTTGCGGGTTCCAAACCATGACAAGTAGCATAGCAGCAGTTCCTGAAGACAAAAAAAACTGCGCAAATTAGCAATTAAGTTCTATATGAGAATACATGTAAACAACAAAAACAAGCACCTCAAATCATATAACAGCTTTATATATATTTAAAAAGTCCACAAGTCTATTCTTTCATTATAGTCATTTTCAATGTGAAAATTTCTTCTTAGAAGTACATTTAGAATCTCATCACGCATGGATATGATAGAACTTCACTAACCTAACATGGTTAATGACAAACCATATAAATTCAAAAAGGAGCTTTAAGATAAAGAAAAAGCCTTAGGATGCATTTCTATCTTGGAACAAAGGTCCAGTTTCTCAACCAGAGACCCTGATGAGCATACGCAACTGAACTCAATTTAACAAATTCTAAATCCCAACAATCGGAAGGCAACAAATTAAACCATCCTATTCCATCCAGACTCCATAGCCACATCTTTTTTCATTCAGTCTATGTTAAGAAGACTTGCATCTTATTAGCATTACCTTTAAAGTTTTGAAACTTTAAATAATTGCTTTCAATAAATTAAATTTTATCAGCCACCTTCTCCATACTTAAGTTGTTGAGGAAGTTTTATCCTTGGCTTTTACTAATAATTAGAGTTTCAAATTCAAACTGTCCACTATCTGTATGTAATATAGAAAAAAGAGCATATGAAAAGGGAGATGAATGCAAATAAGGAAATAGAACCCCACCCAATAAGCAGCCTGAACATGTGGTATCATCTGATTCATTTCTGATGCAACCATGATACAAAAAAGATACCAAATTGGCATAACATGTATGTTACATGATACAGAGTATACTTACCACGGTAAGAACTCTTAAGAATATGCCAGCAAAGATAGGCTAATAAGAGAAGAGGCAAAATCTAGCCCGATAGAATTATGCTCATACAAGACTGAAAATGTGCTAAAAGCTGTTTTTTGCTACTTTATATTAATTATAGCCAAAACCAAAATGTTCAAACTTCAAACCACGACCAGATATTTACACCAATGATTGAATATGACAAAAGTAACAACTTGAACAGAATCCGCATACCATATGCAGTGATGGCAAAAGGCAAACGGACAATATACTTCAACTTCTGGCTGAAACTATAGTAACCCTACCAACAAGAAAAGTGCATATCAAGGTTTCCGAAGTTAATAACAAATAATTTACTAGGCCAATACACTTGATTTGACAATCTAATTATACCAAACCAAACAATAACACAAGTGGGAATCAGGAAGCAAATTCTTTTGTATACTACGAAGCCAAGGCCGAGGAGAAAGTTACCTGCAAACGTACTTTATGGACTTGGTATACCAGATACTGTTGAAAGATGCCTGAAAAAAAAAAATGTCATCTTTAAATGGAGAACCCACTTATTGTGATAGAGTCACGCCCTTTCAAATTGAGCTAGGCAAAGAGGAAGATTAGAACCAAAGGGAACAAATGATAAGCAAAGAAGCCAGAGAGATGTTCAGTATATTGTTGAATAATACAAACAAAATATTAAAGATATTAGATAATAGTAGGTCTTGTTTAAAATGACATATTGTACCTCTTCAATATATCAGCTAGCATAATGCAATTGCATGAATTAACAAACAGCACAACTGAAGTGACAATAAAACCGAAGATGAAAGTCTCGAGACCATTTAAATTTTAATCCGATTGGACCCATAGTTTTTCATTATTATTTTTTTTTTTTTGTTAATGAAAATTTTACTAAACAGGTTCTAATGTATGGAACTTGCGGAGCATGAAGGATAGTCCAAGCATTATGAACTAAACATCCCCTCCTTATCTCTTTCCACATGTACAATGATTTAATCACATTTTCTAGGATGAATTATGGTGGCATGCGCAGCCAAATTGCTTTCCAATTCATTCTTCATTTACTAAGAAACATACAGTTCAAGATTCAATTTCAGTAGTCTATCTTCCCAGGGTTGATCTACTAACCAGTTTAAACTTAATTCCCTTTCCTTGTTTAGTTATCTTAATCTGTTCTACAGTTCCAGTGGATGATAAAGTCATATCAGCAACACTGGTTGGATATCATACAGATAAGAATAAAGAGCAAACATCATTTTCACAATGAATACTGATACAGTGATATCCAAGAAAAGTATGCAAATATTTCAATCCTGAAATCATAAATTAATATAATGTTATTGTACAAGAAATAATGCAACAAATGCAAGCAGAAATTATTTCAGAGCCACGAAAAGCAGTCATAATAAAATGCCTATCCTAAAACAAGCATGAAAAAGGATGAAGAATACAGGGAAAAACCTGTTAATATTAAAAGGATAACATCGCAACTGCAAAGCAGAGATGGAATCAATTTCGGTATTGGATGAAATATCCATGTAGCTGCGGCAGCCAAAGCAGCATAACCTGCCTAATATTGCAAAACAATCTTCACTTAATATATTACATTCAGAAATTAAGGAAAAAAATAACTTTCTGAATAGCTGATATCATCATAGTTTGTGTAATCAAGCAATGAACCATAATTTGCTGGCAAAGAATTTCTACTTGCCAAAAGAAGACAGTATAAAATACTCCCAACAATCCTCGTTGGCTTCCGATGACCAAATAAAGGAGCCTCGTGCAAAATATCAAGGAACCTGGAATAGCATAAATGTTTGTCCATTATTAACACAAACAAAAATACTATTCAAAAGAAAATAAATAAATAAACTCTATAAAAGCGAAAAAAAAGACTTCAATGATAACAATAAACAAAATAACCCGCACATCTTACTAGCTTACAATAGTTATTTTACCAACTTACTTGGAGCTTTCGAGATACTACAGTTTACAGAAATCAAGATCAAGAGAAGCAAAATGTAGGTACAAGGGAATGAGGACAAGTCGATATCACAGATAATCATAGTCTAATCTCTAAAAGAAATGGACATTTCAGATGCCCCAAATCCACATATGAAGCAACCAAATGCATAATCCAAGTTAATCAGCAATCACGACTTCCAAGTATCAAATTGATTCGATATGATATTTTTGAAGTTAACAGTTGAAGCCAAAAGGCTGGTTATGAACAATTGGTTAGCAAATCAAGACAGTATCTTGGATTCCAGAACTGGATTGAAACAAATAGAGATGGACAATTGCTAAAAACTGAAATCAGGTTCTCGCAGAAAAACAGGAAAGATTTGAGAACTTACAGGGCGTTTTCTTCCGGGGACGCCACCGGCGCCGTAGAATGCCTCTCCGTCGACATCTTCTGCTGGAATTTGGTTAGTGCTTCTGCTTCCCGAACATGTCTGTGGAAATAGTTTCGTTTTCAGATTTTCAGTCTTGGGTTGACAAATTAAATCATCTTATTCTATTGGAGGAGAGAGTTGGGTCATTGGACTGAGATACCGGCCCATGTACATCGTCATGGGTTTCATTGGGCCTAAGCTTTGAATTTTTATTCCCAAGCCCAAGAGGTTAGGTAAAATATAAATGGTAAAATACCTTTGATTCCTAAACTTTTTTTTTAGCCAAAAATACTCAATTTTTAAATATGGACTCAAAATGTTCATTGTTATTAGTTTTTCTGTGAGGTGAAATGAGGGCCTCTAGAAGGATTGTAAGGTCTCTGAGGGAGCTGAAACACTCCGAGAGAGCTAGAAAGTCTTAAAGGGAGCTGAATGGCTCCAAGAAAGCGTACTTGTGCAGACTAGTATTTGAGAAGCTTTTCAAGATGAGTAAGAGTTTTGAAATGGCCGAGGTGGCTAAGAAATCGTGTTGGTGGATTTTTTGGCCTTTGGGAAAAGGGAATGACATGGCGCTCAAGCCATCGCCACATATTGCATTTTTATTTACGGCAAAACTTTTAATTCTTTTTTGTGTTTTAGCGTAAATATCTTTTAAACTTTTGGCAGTGATAATAAGAATTAAATCTATCTTCTTCATTTTATTATCATTGTTTATCGTACCATTATTTTCTTAGTGTGACTTCGGACTTGGAAGGTATGATATCTTTAGTTCAATCAAACTGTCTGGTCTTCAGAGTATGTTTCATTTAGTACAACCAGACGATCATCTTCGGAGTTTGGATCATTCATGAGCCAACTATAGGTTTGTCTTCAAAACATCAGTCCTAATATGGTCTTTTCAGTTCTCTCAACAAAATTAGCAGTAAAATAAACTAAATATGGAGCACATATTGCACATTATGTATATGCAGAAGATTTCACATACTAAGCCAATTGACAAATGTTTCTGTAGTATACATTACAATCTCCCACTAGAAGGGAACTGGTTTTTCTAGATCTTATTCCCTACATCAAGCCTGCACCATCATCAGTACACCAAGACCCTTGAACCCTTACAGATGAATAGAATTTACTACTACGTATGTAAATATCACAACTCACTCATCAAAGAAGCTTCGGTTTCTTGATCAGGAACAGACTTTAAGCAACAACAGGGTACGATGCACAAGTTGCAATACCTGCATCAAGAATGTTGATATATATCAGCACAAAGGAGTTGAAATGAAACAGGAGCCATGTGGTGTGCATTGGTTTTGAAATCCAAGTAAGCCGGTATAAACTCACCACACATGTTCTTGCCCATTTCCATCTTGAAGTAGCCATTGTCGCCCCAGTTCGCTCCCCAAGAATTCTTAATGAGCCAATATGGAACACCGTTTTCTACTCCATATCCAACTGCAAGAACAGCATGGTTCACATCCTGCCAAATGTAGCGTCAGTGAAAAATAACGCCAAGGGCAGAATTGTTTAAGAGTACTCGAGCCTAATTAAATTTTGACCTTACCATTGGAGAGCTACCACATGTGTCGGAAGAGTAAACTCCTTCCTTGTAAAACCGAAAACCATTCACAACCTCAAATGCCACACTCACAGGCCGGGTGAAGGCAACTGCATGCTTTAACTCATCTTCCGCAGCCTGTCTTACTCTAGAGATGTTAGATAATCTAGAACATTGTCTGCAAGAACTATAGAAATTTTATACTGTAAATGCACATGAGAAATGCTAGTCTTTAGACAAATGAAGAGACTGTTTCTTCCAACTTTGTGGTCAGCCAAATTCATTAACTTGCCAAAATAAGCAAATTTGACCTTTAAAAGGGTTATTAGTTATTACCTCAGTTATGTTGACAGAGCTAACAACTTGGACACCAACATTTGCAGATGAAAAATTGCAGGTACCATCTGTTGCAGTGTACGGATATGCTTCCTCGGTGTCAAGACCGCCATTGTATTTGATGTATTCATAGGCCTGGGAAGGCAACCCACCACTGCAGCCAAAGTTATTAAAATCTCCAGCACAGTCCACAAGCTGCTGCTCAGATAAAGAGATTTCTTTGCCAAATGCCTGATGGTAAGCTGCTTCAAGAGCTCCAGTAGTGCTGTAATAAGCAAGTATGGAAGATTATGATCAGATAAAGGTATGTTGCGCAACGTCAGCATGTTGAATTTGTCATGACTCGAGCTAACCTGAACGTCCAGCAAGAACCACAGTGGCCTTGATTCTTTACGGGGCTGACAATGCCATCTTCTCTCCAATCCTTCTGTACACACAGAAAAAGAGAAATAAATCAAATAATATGAGATACATCGATCCATGGTAAATTCAAAGATTTTGTTGTCAATCAATATCTGGTTAAAATACATGAAGAAGTACGGATATACATAAGCAGAATGCTAGAGCAGATTACAGAATGAGCACACATGAAAACCAATGTAACACATATGGTGGGCAAGGCCTGGACAAAATAAAATTATGAATCTATAATTGTCCAGGTCCCTGCTAAACTTGGGCATACTTGCATCCATTAACTGGAGGTCAAATGAATTCATTTGACTTAAGCAAACTCCAAAACATGGTCACAATTTCAGGACAAATCAGAAGAGACAGCCAACTTAAGCCAGATCCTAATGTTAAACAAATAAGGCATATCTTACCAAGACCAACAAGATGAGTTGCATGACTAAATTTGTTGCAAAATACTATTAAAGAATTGAAGTTTGCTATCAGCATTTACAAAATCTAACAGGGAACGTACCGATTCAGGAAGAACGACATCAGTAAGCTTGTGGTTGCCCGTTAATGTGGCAGAGCAGTTCTGAGCAGCACCCAATCTTTGGCTTCTGAACTCTTCCCAGGTCCAATCCGCAAAGTCTGCATTGTAATTGTAATGTCACTAATGCCAATCCATCTGCCAATTCTATATCATCTTAAGTCGTATTTCTAATTGATAACTAAGCTATAAACCTAAGCTCCTCTATTTCAGTTAAATTATTCGTTCAATTGATACAAAATCAATCACTGATAAAGAAAATCATAGATTGCATAGATTTTTCATCGTGAGTGACCTAAAATGTCAAATTAGTTGCAATCACCTATCAAACAGGATCACATTGTGAAAGAAACTGAACCAGACAAAGAAATAATCAGTGAAATCAATACACCGCTAATCAAGGAAGAACAAGAAGGAAAAAGTTGCACATACGATTGACAGCAAGAGTATAAGGTAGGCCATTCTTGTTTTCAGATCTGATCAGCTTGAGATTCTCCGAGAAAATCCCAAACCGAAGTTTGATTTCCTCCACAGTCCCGTAGCTCTTCCCATACCTGCACTTCCCAATCACATTAAATCGAAATCAATACAGTAATAAGATGAACGGAGAGAGGTGGAGGTGAATCGAAAGATGGTGATCGGAGGGACCTGTGAGCGAAGCGAGCAAAGGAGAGGGCGTGGCGGGTATGGCCGAGGACTTGAGCGATGGAGGAGGAGTGGAGGTCGCGGTCGCGGAGGTGATCGGAGACCATACGGATGGGGTTGGAGAGGTCGAAGGTGGATCCGGAGGCGGTGGCGCAGGAGAGGTGGAGGAGGAGGAGGGAAGAGAGCAAGGTGAGGCGTGAAGCCATTTGTGTGTGACTCCACAGATTCTGGAGTGGAGTGGTGGGTGAATTGAATTGAATTCTCATTTCTCAATACGTGTTACTTAAGATACCTTAATTCATTGTTGTCATGCTATTTTTGGATACTTGGATGTTTAAATTCTTGAACAGAAATTCAAAATTTTGGATGTTTTGGATGTTTAATTGTTGTTGGTGACTTGGTTGTGTATTTTCTTAGCATGGTTTGAGCTATTGGAATACTATATTTTTTTGAATTAAGTGCATGTTATCAGTTGCATCCGGTTTTAATGTGCAACGTCGTTTATAAGGATGACACGTTATCATTATGTGCATAAAATTCTAGTCCAAGTCAGTCTCTAGTTGCGATCGATGGAACTAAAATGTTTCATTTTTCGAGATAATCACATCTGAAATGACGTCGTTTTGGCGTTCTTATCTTAAGAAAAATGAAATGAAACGTTGTCATTTCCATCGATCACAATTGAAGTATATATATATGACGTGTATTACTGACGTGATCTAAAATCTTAGACGGCATGATGACGTGTTCCATCAAAATTGGCTACGACCGATAGTGTGGGTTTAATTCAAAAAAATAGAACAATTCAATGGCTCAAACCATACTAAACTTTAATTAGGGGTTAAAAAATGAAGCGCAAGAGAAGCAAAACCAATTAACCCTTTAAGAAATAAAGGTAAAAAAATGGTGCCCCCGAACTTGGTGTTCGTCGTTGGTGGTGTATTTTCTTCCAATCTAATTTTGACATATGCTATATTGTTGTAACAAAAAATTAAAGGTCAATCATGTCATGAACTTGTAAAAAGTCATCGTTTTAGCCTCCAAATTTTGAATAAGCTAGTCATATAGCTCCCTAACCGCCAATACTTTAGATCAATATTTTAGTTATTATCGTTAGTATAATTTAACTTATCGTTGACTTCATTGACATGACACTACGTAGCGTTTTTTTCCAATGCATTCAGCCAATCCCGCCAGCTGCTAATGGCGGGAAAAGTAAACGCGAGATTTATATTAGAGTGTAGATACAATGACGCATCATGCCCACGTAATGATTTGAAAATCTTGGTGTGAGTCGGTAACATTTGGATGAGGACATGAGGTTGAATAAAGATATTGGTGTGTTAGCAGAGTTTGTAGTGTGACGCACTGTATAACCATAAGTTCATAACTTGTCTGTCTGCTTCTTCTTTACATTTTTGTTCTATCAAATTCAAATATTTTTCAGATTTTTTTGATGAAATATTATTTTCCAGATTAGATATCATTAAGATGTACAATCGCATGAGGACAAATAGTTTCTACATAATTATTTTCAAAAGGTATTAGGTAATGGAAGGTTCGAAAGTTTTCGTGTGTGGAAAGCCATGCATGAGCCATGATGCATGCATTACTGTTTGTAATGGTGAAATGCGAGAGTGACAGTTGCTTGAATAAACACAACTGCAAGTGTAGAGACTTCCATTCCAAACCCATTTATTTGCACGGAATATATACACACATACAGTTAATTTGTTACGACAAATATGCAATTAGCACGTGACTTTCATTTCCTTAATTAGTTGTACAAATGAAATTGTCAAATGTGATGTCCCTCACACGTTTACTATATTTGCTAATTCAGTTACGCTATGTGTGTTAGATATTTTCGGGAATGAGATGGAAGGAGAAGAGGTTCCGACCTCATTAAGTTTTATTAAAATTTCGCGATGACGTTGTAGTTTTGCTGGTTTCTTGTAGTGGTAATGCATAATACTTTTAACTAGAAAGTCGTGGATGGATTCGGAAATGAGGCAGTCGCGCCAAGACCTCAAGTGTATATTATTTCCGCGTTTGATCGTCACTTATAAGTACATCTGTAAAGAAAGGTGAAAGACTATTAACTGTGTCTAAACTCTAAACATGATTGAATCTAGTAGTGAATATAAATAAGTATATAATGGCTTAACTAGATAAGAATGTCCTTTAATTTGACATTGGTAGGTAGTGATGCATTAATATAAATTTGGGAGCAATGGGAACTGATTTTTATATGATCCTACTAATCAGTTGAAATATCCCTACTTAGCTTCTTGTTTCTGGTAGCTCCACCAATATTTTAATATTTATAAATAATATTCATGATTAAAGCTTCCAGAATATGTATATATATATATGGTCAGACTGAGAGGTAAAAGATGAAACAAAATTCAAAAATGAGGGGTGGTTTCAGGTTTGGTAAAATAGCACAGAGAGAGAGAATAAGTAGCTGCGGTTTGGTTGATTTGTTCCTCCTAATCTCTTGACCTCTTTGCCCATATAATATATATATATATATATGGTCAAAGTCAAAATTCATCTCAAAATATACTATTAAATTTAAATATTTCAGCTGCTTACAGTGACAATATTGAGTCAAAAGTCAACACACGGTTGCAAAGCGAACCGTAACTACAAAGCAGCGTATATATGAGAGACTCGATCTTTAGCGGAAGGTAATGATTTACTCCCGCAGCAGCCTTGATAATAAGCAAAGTAATGACGTCATTTTTAAGAAAATACGTTCAAAATGACGTCATTTTTTGTTAATACCAAAATTTATCAAATAATAAATCTCACATTGCAACATCTAATTAATGTATCGACATTGTCTGTTTATCAACATGTTAAACCTACAAAATAAGTATCTCTCTAGTGTTATACTTGTGCACCTACTTTAACATACTAGAAATGGTCGACACTTTAACCGCATCGATCATGTCAATCTAATATTTTGGATTTCCGTAACATATATCTATGTATATATAGCGGCATGTTTGCACAGGGCGAACTTTTTTTAATATAAAAACATGTATCATGTATGCTTCATATATTTTCATAAATTGCTAAAAATGTTTCATACTAACTTTCACTACAAGAAAATTACCTGTTTGCGATGGAATTTACGACGGAATTCCGTCGTAAATTTAAAATCTACGACGGAAATCTGCGACGGAGATTCCGGCGGACAA
>JAYMTH010000879.1:0-17324 GCA_036897465.1 Pelargonium australe | reverse complement strand
TAATCAGAAACCCTAACATTTGGATAAGAAGACCATACGACGACGTACTAGGACCCTTGACTTGACTCAGAAAAAATTGTCAAATCAGTAGTGTTTCACTTTCACCTTTAAATGCAACTCATTTCTTTCATATTTGATTCATGTGGGACTTTATTTTATCCCCACTTTCAACAAATATATAATTTGTTATTCAGAAGAACATGTCACATTGCTTTTAGAATGCTGACAACAGATCCACTCACCTCCCATAAACGACCAGGTAGCTCTTTCATGAGAGATTTGAGCATGACATCGTGATAAGTAGACAATGATTCACCCAAAACTTCACTAAGCTTGCTAATGGCCAGTGCTGACTACAAGATACAGTAATAAAGAAATTGCATATCATAAATACTGGTGGAGCAAGAACTGTAAAATCAAAGCCTTAAAGCTTAAATTCAAAGGCACAAAGACAAAAGAAAAGACAATGCTTACTTTTCTTTTACTTGCCCACGATGATGATGTAATGCCATCACAAATAAGAGACACAATTTCTCCCAAGTACAACTGCAGGGTCACCCGTTCCCCACTTGTGCAATCTTCCCACAACTCCTCAAATAGACCAGAAATTTGTTTGTCATCCTCAAATCTGCATGGACATTAACACGTTAATTCTGAGGGAATTAACTTTTGTTAACAGTTAATTTTGACCAGAAATTTCCATGTGAAGATGAAAAACATGGAAAAAGAGAACAAGTAAGGTGATGAATGAATATAATGGAAAAAATGCTGGAGATTCAAAAGTGATATGGTCTTCTGACAGTAAGGCATTACTCCATTTCATTTCCATAAAAAATGTAAGCAATACTTACTAGGATACATTAATTACCAATAACTTTGATAGAAGTTTAAACGATTGCAGTTTATAAAATCTTTTAAACAGTTCTAATTTGGCATTGATGATAGTTCTATGTCAAGGGATGGTTTTTTAACCACGCAAGGGCAAGGAAGATCGAGGACCTAAAACACCAGCACATGAAATGTACAAGTAATGCGGAAAAGAAAGAGATATCTGGGAAATTTATGATTTAGTGCAATTTTAATAGTTTCTTTGTTCTTACTATCAGCTCTTCAAGTACTTAGATATTTGAGTATTTTCTCTCTGTTCCTATTAACAGTTTCCTCGATCTAGTATATATTTTTTATTTTTTCTCCAGTTCTTTTCTTCCTGTGTCCTATATAGCTTTTATTTTCTGCAACTTATCTCCTATTTATTCTATGGCAATTTGTCTTTCTTTGAGGAAGGAACTAACCATACTTTTTGATAAAATACTTGAGAGTAATTCATTTCAAGTTTGTAATGAAATTCTTACTCTTGATACTTCAGATTTATATGCAGATAAAGTTTTAGGCATCCTCAGCATATCATTTGTTTCATATTAAATGTATGGATGACAAAAGATTATCTTGTAATAAATATTTTTAATGGTACATAGAGCTTAGGACACATTAGGAAGTATGATTCATACCTGGAAACAAAAATAATTGGTACAATCTCACTGTGATATCCGCTAACAACGTCCGAGGCCATGGATGAATAGTTTTTCAATAGAACGGCACATGAAATTTGTGCATTCCTATCACCAGTATGCAAAGCTGCTGTGTCCTCAACTAACTGTTGGGCCTGAGAGGGAGTTGCATACTTCAAAACTATGGCACATGCACTTGCAAAGGCACGTTTGGCTGCAAAACTTTTCTCTTCCTTTACAACTGGAAATAATAGCCTCAACAACATGCTTGTGAAGGGTTTGACATCTGCACCAACCTTTTGAACTAATAAGCTAATAAAACTGGCCACACCTACCCTGTAACATTAACGTACGGTTAAGAATTGGGATTATTTGTAGCCATCAAATGAATAGAACTTCAGGTATCATTCTTTGAAAATTGAAATCTTAAATGCTTATTTATTGTTGATAAACTAGTGCAATCCTAGTAACTCTACATTGCTTATCTACAAAAAGAGCATCACAACTTGCATGAAGTAGGCAGTAGTTATTTTAGCAAATTGGCAGTATTTGATGACCCAAAAGATGAGTGAAAAAATATTGTCAGTAAGCATGTCAAACAAAGAGGAAACTACAATATTAAGCACAATTTCAAGTTCAAAATTTGGCAATTCGGTCAGGAAAGCAATAGGCCAAGGAATTAACCATAGTGGAATCCTTGTTATGAGGGGACTTCGCTACTTAGTTTAAGGAAATCTATGCTACTAAAGTTGAGAGGTTTGTTAGACGTGTTAGTGAAAAAAAAAAAAAAAAAAAAAAAAAAAAACAGTGTATTCTCAGTAAAATACTGTAGACATCACTGAAAGAAAAACAAGTGTAAGCTTACAACTCAGCTGCAAAAAGGAGCTTTCAGTGTACAACATCACTCAAACAACTTGATGAATTCATATGATGGGTAAAGGAGCAAAAATGATAAGCAATGTTGTATGCATGGAAAAGTTAGATATCTACAAATTATCTTCCTGTACCCAATTGATGACATACTTACTGTCTACTCTTTTTAATTCAGGCTGCCCAGGTAGCATCCCTACAAGAATTGCTACTTATGGGAAGTTTCACCATGGCGATGATGAAGCTATTCAGTTTCCCCTCATTATGCAGAAAGTAATATATTCTATAAAATTATGGGAAAATGCATATGAATTCAGCGTATTCACTAACCTAGTATTGAGGCCAACACCAGATCGAACCAATTGAGCAAGGCGGGGAATCAAGATATCTAATGATTTGGCATCTGCAACATTTATGCACAGGTCGAGAGTTTCCCACATGGGAGAGCCCTTTGCAATGGATATTCGCAAATTCTCAAGCTTCTCTGTTTGTATTCCAGCGTTTGCAGCATGCAACTAGAAGAAAAACAATCAAGAAACAATACTAGAATGGATCTATTTACAAAAGGCTAGAGTATAGTAGAAAATTCTTTCAAACCTCAACGTAATTGAGCCCTTGGTCTTCAAGGCTTGATAAACTTTCCAGCATACAACATACTAAATCAGACAAATGCGGACGAATAGCAATTCCTGCACCCTGTAGAGTGAGGGTAAGGAAGAAGAATATATTACTTATTCTGGTAACACTGTAGAATTAATGATAGTGCAATTATTTTCCAAAACAGTAGCATTACAAAACCATACCTTCGCAAGTTTCATAACAACTCCAATTGATGCTTTGCGGATACTGTCAACTTTACTTAAAATCCCTTCCTCGAGCAAAAATGGCAGAGCAATATTCATTGTTTGGCTTGCATCTGATATTTCGGTCAGAGAGACATCACAAAGCCTTAACGTTAATGACGTTATAGAACGACATAATTTGTCACCAGAATTTCGAACAGTCTCCTTTATATCATCCATGGCACGAAATGCTGCAGTCCATATTCTTTTTAAATGCTTTCCTACCTGCATTATATGAGTGAGAACAATGTTGGCCAAGAAACCATGCATCCCAAGGGGTTTTAAGAAAGCAGTAGTGGATCTGAATCCATAATAGGAATCTCGAAGAGTATCGTATACACAATATGCAGAACTATTCTGACAATACATCAAATAATAGTTCAATAAAATAGTATCCATTCCATTGAAAGGGTAAAGGGGTACTGAGAATTTACATCTATTCAATTTTATTGTGAAAGTCGGTTGTATTAGCCTTGTCAATAGGATTCCATTTCCACTTTCTATGCATATAATGTTTGCAAGGACATGCATCCCACAACACGGTACTGATCATGGTGAAAAAGCCATGTGTACAGCAACATAACTTCAATAGTATTTTGTGTATTGGATAAAATTATGTTTGCTGATATAGATATTGCAAAAAACAAGGTGGAAAATCTTGAATGCTACCGCCATAAATTGGGAGCCAGATTACTAATAAAGATACAGTTATTCAGAACTAAAAATGCTTGATACATGGAAAAAACTTAGCTTGCAATTTAACTATAAACCAACAAGCCCATCACCTGATCAAACTTCCGTCCTTGGATAATATCTGCAAGGGCAAGACAGGAAGCTTCTCGGGAACGCCAAAGCCTAGATCCGCATTGAATTAATAAGTCATCTATAATTAGGTCCAAGTGTTCATCAATTGTTTTCTTTGAGTCTGCTATGAGTGACTTCCAAATGTGTGCCATTGCATCCTGAAAAGAGCATCACAACAAATAGCATTTAACAGAGGACAATACTATGATATGCCAAAGCCAAACACTAAAGTAGTACAACCCAAGAATGCCTAATAGCTTGTCAGAATTTTGAGAAACTGAAGGAAAAATAATTGTCCCTTATAAAAGGGGGTAAATCCAAGTACTGCAAAAGCAAAATAAGTTTAGAAGAAAAAATAATAGGTATTCGGTTGAAGAACCTAATGGCCTTTTCTTAGTCCTAAGCATACCTGTACATTTTTATCAGGATCATATTGGTAACGAACAAGCCTTGGAACCAACAAACGTAGATGTGGCTGAAGAGCATCCCCAGCTTGCTTGGCTATCTTAGAAAACCCAAAAGCAGCACCCCTTTTGGAGTTTAGAGAAGCTTGATAATTAGCCAGATCCATGAACTTATAAATTAAGTCTGGCTGCCCCATCTCATTAGCTAGGTTGCAAAGCTCTTTATAAGTGCTGAGTTTCCCTCCACTTTTACTTTCACCAATAGTCCCCTCTTGGAATACTTCAGAGTCTTCAACCAACTGTATGATAATAATACCACCATAAGCTCATATTTACCATGGTGGTAGTGGTGTGGAGAGACGCGCAGACAAAGACAGATACACACGAGGATATGCTATTCTGGACTTACCTTTATAGCTCGTTTTCTTTTCCCTGATCCAGTTAAAGTGCTTACAAGTGCATTTACCAGGTTTTTCTTCATTGATTCGTCACCAATGTCATAGACAATACTCATGCCTTGGGATGCCAGCTCCTGTGTAAGCTCATTCTGTTCACCAAGTAAGTGTGAAAAGGCCTCCTACAATCATGTGAAGACTTTTTAACTTATTTCCCAACTCAATACCTGGAGTGTATTATGATCAAAAATGACAAAATAAAATAAAATAAAATAAATCTGGTAGTGTAAAACCTTTTAATACCTAATACAAGTCTCTAGTTAATATCTTGTGGTCATAACACTGTAAATTTTTAGAGACAATTTTCAATATCAGTTTTAAATAATATTGTCTCCATCCCAAAATGAGAGTCTTGGTTTCCTTTTTTCGAAAAATTACATAGAAGTTGGTTAATGGTAGACATTTCTCCTTGTACCCTATGTGCATACATTGTAACAAACTCAATAGATGCTAACTAACTAACTAATAATACGTATATGATTGAAAATTCATGCATAAATATATCTCTAAAAGAGAAAGGGGACACTCATTTTGGAACAAAATTTCAAGAGAAATAGGACAATCATTTTGGAGCGGAGGGAGTATAACTTAACTTTCTGGGCGGTAGGCTGGTGGTGATACATTCATTGTCATGTTAAAATTATGTGCTCAACATGACTAACTTTAATGCTTGTTATATATCTATGGTGCTATGTTTTGATGAAAAGGCTAGAAAAGGAATGCTGTAACCCTCGTGAGGAATGGACTAGAAGTGAAAATGCATTGACAATGAAACCAACATCCTTGCTTTATAAGGTAGCATGAATGAAGAGACAGAATTTATTTTCAAAACAGCACACACTAACACTTGCACATACCATCATGTCTGTGATATACGTAGACAAAATTTACTTCCTTTTTTATTGTAGTACATGCAAACAAGAAAATCTGACAGAAGTTGAAAGAGGTAAACAGTCTAGGAAAGAAAAGTACTCCAGCAATATTAGGGCTTTATATTCCAAAGAAAACGGCCTTCAACTATGAATTTATATGTATTCATTGTGAATGGTACCCCTTAGGAAAGGAAAATAAATCCATTTAATGCAGAAAATGAAACTTCAAGCTGAAGGACACTAAATGCTCCGGTCAATTGACATTGTCCCTCCAAGATGGACAGCTGGACATTATGCCATCAAAATTTTAACTAATTGCTTTCAACAAATGACAGTACCTGTATTTCTGGAAGCATTTGTTGGATGGTTGGGTGATGACCACAATACATTATAAGCGACAGTAACCAAACAGCTCCAGCGCAGCGCTCCTCCTTTCTACTACTGTATAACAGAACATCGAAAAGCTTTCTAGTGATTGCATCTCTAACAACAGCATGACCATCTCCATTGGCTTCACTTTCCCCACTAAAGCTGTATTTTGACAGAGATGAGCTCACATCTCCCATAAGGAAGTTTGAAGCCATGGAAAGTGATGTATAGTTAGTTTTGAGAATTACATCAGCAGTGACAGGGACACCACCCCATAAAAACGATAAAGCTTCCCCAGCAGCAAACAGGATGTCCTCAACCTATACATGTGCACAACTCCACAAGAAGGCATTAGAAACTTTTCATATAAAATTATTTATCAACTAAAAAGTACTGTCATCATACAATTTACAAGCAGTCCATTGGAAAAAATACATCAGCCAAGAAAGGAAATCCGTACCCACCTTTGATCGGCAAAGACTGAAAATCAATTCCAGGGCAATATTTAGATGCGAAGATGATTCCTCCTTCACACAAATATGTCCAAGGGAGATAACAATTTTCTGAATTGCTTTTATATCATCACCAGAGAGTAGCTTGCTCAACTTTTCACGTAAAACCGTCAAAATGTCACCTGTAATTTTTTTTATAATGAGTGAATGTGATTTAAAAAAGTTTGGAGCAAACACATACAATCCATATGTTTTGAGAACTATATTACCTGGACATGAATCAATAACAATTAAGGGTAATGGAGCACGAAGCCCAATGTGACCCAGAGCTTGCATTGCAACAGATGCCAATGTTGCAGTCTCAGAAGTGACAACATCAATCAGGCATCTAAGTATATTTTGAAATGTCATGTCTGTGGTCTGGAGAAGAAAAAAAAAAAACTGATATAGCAGCATACATGATACTGAAGGTGGAAATTACTTTCTAATACAATCAAATGAGGTCCAATGGACTAAGTAAACTCGTCATGGCAGAAAATTGCAATCAAGCAGTATTAAACTTTTCCTTTTCATTCTAAGGTAAATTTAACATATTCTACTATGTAACTTTGACAGTAGAAATGATTGAACAGTCTAGGGCAGTTAAAGGCATAAGTAGGTAATAGTTAAAACACATTACAATGGTTCAAACCAGCAATAAAGAGATTATTATAATTATGCCATAATGCAATAAATATATTGGACAAGATGTGTTTTAACTTTTAAGTGGTCGTGAAATTGTTGGCTTACAAGGTGACTAGTTATATATATCAGATAAGATTAAACATACAACCCAACTAAAAAGAAAGAATCTGGTGATACATAAAACAAAATATGCACATGCATTAAATAGTAAATACTAGTCATACCACGGATGTTCTAGAGATGCAATCTGCGGCTACATAACCTATTGCACATAATACACCATGCTGCTCCTCGAACCTGATTATTTAAACCAATAATAAGATTTATATGATCCGGAACAATCAAATAAAAGCTGTAAACTCTCTATCCCCAAATACCAGATATTTTTATATGATATAAGATACAAACCTCAACTTGTGTGCTCCACTAATAGAGGCAATTAGCTCACAAATAAGGGCAGAAGACAAAGGGTCAGGAAGAGCAGAGGATGCTAAGCCAAGTAACCGTGCAGCAGATTCACGAGTTTGCAAGTCCACATGACTTAGTAACCGCTTTAACCATGTAATCTTCTGAGCATAGTGCGATGCTACCATCTATAAAGAGTATTGACATGTCATGAAAAAAGAAAACACGATGTTAAGAAAGAAAGTAACCAGAAAGCAAGAAAGAGGGACCTTGAGGACCAACCTCTGGCATATGAGATCCGATAGCAACAAGAGCCTTAGAAGCATCGGCATGCAACTCCACAGAACCTTCAAATGCCATAGCATGTTCTAGCAGCAAACACATAGTTTCTACTGAAGACTGAAATTCAGATGATCTTACTAAGGAGTTATCTTGGCCCAACTCTGATTCAAAGCACTTCAGCAGAAATTTAATCATAGCCACATAAGTACTTGATGGAAAAATAAGCTTCTGTTCCCTCATTTCTGTTGAATCTAACAACTTCGGCTGTTGCATAATGATATAATCTAGCATGCCTCCAAGTTTAGGGTATTTAAGATCAAAATTTTGACTCATAGTTTGGCCTTCATCTTTGACAAGACACAGACCTTCAAGAGCCATTTCCCTGTGTGTATTTGAGAGAGAGAGAGAGAAAGAAAGTTACATACTGATTAAATAGTAGAAAATATCGATTCAAATGTTCTACACCAAGTCTTGCATAATCTAAATCACCTACGTGAATACAATATTTGAGTTTGAACGACTAGTCTTTTTTTTATCTTAGTCAATTTATAAATTATAATTAATTATATACTCAGTGCCAATTTGTTTTTCACTGTGATGCCCTAAAACAATCCAAAATCTAAGCTATCAAGTGGATGGGCTCAACTAGTATGAAACACCAAACAAAATCTGAGTGTGGAACTTTTAAAGCTTATCGACCTTCAAATCTGCTTGTTCATCACAAGGAAATTTTATGCAAACCTGCCCTTTCCAACCCAAAAACTTAGGCTACAAGATGCAAGGGCCCAACTAGTATCAAACACCACACAGAATCTACGAGCACTTTAACAATTTGTATGCTTGTTTAACTATAATTTTGCCATTTATTCACCACAAAATAAATCTGCTCGGGTAAAGTTGTAACCAATTCTGATAGTTAATTGCAATTATAGTCTCCATCTTATTCAACATGTTCAATTAGTAAAGAAAGCAGTTAAGAATCAAGGAAATAAATAACATTGCAGCATAAGGAGCTAGAGTAACAAACGGGTTGGTCATCTTATAAATTTCCACTGTGGAACATAGAGTGGAGACAGAAATTGTTATCGGAATTATGGGGCATCAAGAAAGTTCCAAAAGAGTGCCTGAGGAAAGTCACTGAAGTGCTAGTTATTCTGCTATCGACATTTAAAACAGACTCAAATCTAGTAACCTAATCAAACTAAACTATGAAACATATGGAATGTGAAATGGTGGATGCAATATGCTTTACAAATGGGACTGGATACTTATATAAAAATATCCTGAGGTAACTAGGCTGAAAAGTAATCGCTATTTATTCTTCATTTGAAGACGAAGTCCACAGGCATCTAATTATCTAAACCACCTAACAATTAGAGAATAAAACTACTAGCATCACATTTAGAAAAGAGCTGATATGCTCTAATGAAAACATAGTAAATAGATCATTCTAACATTTTTAGATGGCTATTCCGGCACAGGCATGCATATTCTCACTAGAATTATAAGTAGACCATCTATTTAGACAAACATTATAGTTTTGGCCACAGTTGCCAGTTTCATTATTTCTTCTGCTCCTCTGTATATTCTTCTTTCAACTACAGTTCCATGGAACAGAAACCGATAAACCATGTACAAAAGTTTTAAAGATCAAGAGGCAGATTTCTATTATCATTTATAAAATGAAAACTGTGTTACCTTATATCCAACTTAAAATCTGATGCCCCAAGGATGCAGATGTATCGACTGGGGCAATGTTGCAAATCATACAAAGATGTTGCCCATCTCACAGCAGAGAAACGCACTTCAACTTGTTCCTGGTTTGCACAAAGTTAAGTATCCATCATATTAGAGCTAGGTACTAACAATCCCCACAATGCAAGGAAACAAAGGAACACCAATACTGAAAAGCAGAGCATAATACCACTTGAGAATTTTTCAGAATAAGTGTCTCCAAATCCTTCAGTATAGTTGGAGGCGCTTCCTATGAAAAGAAGATAATATCAGTGGTAACAAAAAAACGAATTCTCAAACATACATTGTTTTAAACTGTGTGCAATATAGGTTAAACAAAAACCAAATTCTCAATCAGTCTTCTTTAATTGCAAGGCATGCTCAGAATCATTTCTAAAGAGACAACCAAGCTTTTACATAGATATAAATACCAGTTCAGACAACATCTAGCTATATTGCAAAAAACCGCATAAGTTACTTGGACACAATTATAAATGATTCAGATAACCTTTTAACTTTTCAGAGAATATTTCAGAAATAATGTCTCAAATTGCGATGCATTCTAGAGATCACGTGCAATTAGGCAATTAAGAATGAAAAAGAAGATAAAATGACAAATTCATTTCTTTTGTTGACTGAAACTCAGTTTCATGTGGAACACAGAATTGCTGGAACAACATTCAACACATGTTAGGTTGAGTATAAAATAAATTCTCTCGGACTTCTTTTCACAGAAAATGTGCTCACTTAGAATGCAAATGACTTGCAAACTTTTTTACTGTAAGACATTAGATACCAAGCAATAAGGCTTTCACTGACAGTCAATATCTTACATTGCAACATGTCCTTAACAGTTCAACCCTTCTACAAGAACAAAACCCTTTAGTAACCATCTGTAGAATGCAGGGTATTTACAAATGCATGCAATGTTCATATAAGACCAAGTAAATTATCAAAATAATTTGACAATGGTAAATATCTAGAGGTCTTTCAGTCACGCCAAGCAGCTAAAAGTCACTGGGAAAAATTGCATATGAATGCAATGGTTCTAAAAAGAAATAATTTTGATTAGTCAATTAAATTAGGTCAGAATAAAGGGACCCCATATGATCATTAACTTCCTGGACAATTGATACTGAATTGATGACCCTTAGAAAGAGCAAGAAAGCAGCCTATGTAAAAACAAATAACTTATGATAACCTATGAAGCACCGACACTCTACTATGGCAGAGTGTCGGAGTCCAACACGCTCCAGCATGTTTTCTAATATAATCTCTCTTTTTTAACTTCTTTTCAACAACAACAAAAAAGTTTTTTTGTCCATAGATTGTAATAACTTGGTTTTTTTATTATTTGTTTTTGAACTTGTGAATACGGTTTGTAATGACTTGGTTTACTTATTTGATTTAATTTCGTGTTACAACTTTATTCGTTTATTTGATGTGATTCCTTGTCGAAAATGGACTTGTTCACTTATATGATGTTAATTTTAATTTGAGACTATATTGAGTTTAATTTCAAATTACAAACCTTAAATACATATAATTACTAGAGAGCAAGGAGCCTCAGCCGTAGAGTTAATGGTTGAAACTCGACCAAAACACATTCGAATTGGATCCGGGCAGGTGCTCTGTGCCCACAACCATTAAATCTATGGTTGAGACTCTTTTTTCTCTAATTCTTGCCTATAAACTATATTTTTTATTATAAAATCAACATGTTGTAATGTAATCTGTCTTTTTTAGAAATAGTGAATTTGTGTGTCGGTATTTTTGTAACATAGATGATAACTTGGTAGAAGCAGTGCCCAAAATTTAAAAGGTTAATCAGAAAATACATCATGTAGAACTTGAAGGCCACATCTTCCACCTGATGGCTTGAACTAGTATACCTTGTACGCAGCAACAAGGCAATTTGTGGCATCTTGAATAGTATAACGGAGTGATTGAGCCTCTACTTTAAGTGCATCAAAAAGGCGAACAGCCATGTCAATCTTGTCTCTGAGAAAAAAGGAAACAAATACTGGATTACTAAACAATTAATTTTTATGACTCCAGCTCCAAACAGTATGGATCTGCAATGAACCTGAAAAGTTGAGGCATTCTCTGTGCAAGCAATCCAATTGCTTGAAAAGCAAATGTTTTGCTGTCCCGAGCAACTGCATCTGGGTGAAAGTAATAAACTAGATGGATCAGACTGGAATTCTACCGATCATAATCACAAAAAGGCACACTAACAAAGACATGTTTAAAGAACTATGATTGCGTAAAGAGTAGACCTGATTCAGAATTCGAATAACCATCGAGTGATTTCAGAATACCATTCAGTATAACTGGACCCATTAGTTTCAATTGATCTATCTTTGCCTGCACTTAGACATTTTCAAAACATTCTTACATAGAGAATAAAATGTCAACAAAGTAAAATAAAAGAGAACTTAGAAGGAAAAAATATCAATTTGTAGAATGATGCAGTAAAATGTGAAAAAGGGCACTGCAGCCTGGCCACTCGGGATGCAAAGAACCTAACACAAGTGAAACCCTTTTAATTATACTGGACGGAAAGGTTGTCATAGTGCACTTGGTGAAGGACAACTATATACCAGAAGAGATAGAAACTTGAAGTAAATTTACTAGTATTTCATTATATGCCTTTTTAGAAACATGGCTGTTTACAAACAAACAAAAAATGCATAGACGTGAACATAGAAATATGTTGTGCTAATAAGACCAAAAATTACTAGGGTCAAATAAGGATAAAAGACAGACTGAACCATATTCTTTTCCATTTTCCTTGGACAATGAATATGGCGAGAGGTCGTCAAAACTCAGTGATTTTGCAGAAGTGATCAGAGTAGATCCAGAAGTGGTTAGGGATGCTATGAGCCTGTGATGAGGAATTGCAATTTGCTTGTGAAAAGGGGCAGGAAACACAAACTTCTATTTCTCACACCAAAAAAACAAAAACACAAATAAGGAGCTATTTTATTTCACTCTTCAGCATGGCCATGGAGCATCTTTAGAGGATTAAGGTATTTTGCAAATATGTCACAACTTGCAAATTAGCTTGTGAAGAAGTCATCAGAAGATATCCTTTGGTGATATTTCATGGAACGAGTGATTGCAACATATATGCAAGACATCAAGCACATTAACCCAAAAAGTTAACCAGATCAAAGAGGCCATTGGTTCTCGTGACGTAATTGTGAAACCTTAAAGGCAGAAAGATAGGATTTTGACCCAACATAATATGGGCTGCTTTAACATTGATACAGATATTTCATTTGTACTCACTGTTCAGTCCCAGATTACAGATCCCTAAAGGAAAGTTTTAGAAATCAACAAAAAAAAAAATCCAGAACTTAATCATAACTTCCTTACATGTTTAAAGACCCAAACGGTGAATTCCATTCCAAACTGCTTCAACCTTGATGTTGTGCCACTCCCTGCCATATCCCAGAATAACAACAGGATTAAAGAAAGGGAATCATGGTAAGGGCATCATATCACAAGCTCAACATGAGAGAGTTGAAAATTATTATAAGAAAAAGTACATTTGCAGGGCAGTGGACGAGAAGTCAAACAATAAACCCAAAAGCAAACCAAGAACACTTGAAAAGTTGAATCTTTAAATATCTTGGCATGTTAAAACCATGCATGTTCATTACAAATTTAAATATGGATGATCCATATCACATTTCCATACAAACAAAGCACATCAGCCAACTGACCAAAAATAATAACTCCAGTTATAAAGCATTAAAAAGGATAGATCTTAAGTCTGTGAACCCTGAACAAGGGAAAAAACCAGTACAGTCCCATTATGTATAATGAAAAGCTACCTTTCTTAAGAAAAAATTATGACAATATATATCAAAAGTTGTTATATTTCATTCATTATAGTTGAAGTTTAATTGAAAAGGTATGCTGCATACCATATATACAGCCAAAAATGCACTGCAAAGTCAATGGGAAACTGTTTGCTGCAGTAATAGACCGGCAGAAAACAGACATCAGTTTAGCTTTCAAAGCAAAACTGCCTTGATTGACTCTAGATTCTGGACCAATATTTTCAGCTCCAGCGGTACCTGTCAAAAGTGAAAATCACCATTGTATGAAATTTATTCATGCCACAAGAAGGAAATTAAATATATTATACAGCAACATAACAAGCCAAATCAAGAACAGAATAATACGAAAGAAAATCTTAACAGCATTATATACAATAACATTGGCTAGAATGCCCAAGAATATTGGCAGATAGTACCCAACAAACCCCTCTAATACCATGTGACATTTATGTTATTATGTGAATGAATTGTAAAAACAACAAGAAGAGAGACTCCTTTATATAAGAAATTTAGACAAGCAATAGGAAAGATGTGAATGAAATTAGAAAATATATCTTCGCAGAACTACTGGGATCGGAATGCCTCTATCCTCTTGGAAGCATTTTGTAGGAATACGTACCAACTTTAGAAACCAGGCAATCAGAAACCTGGATTTTGGGTGAAGAGTTGGAGACTTCCACACAAGTATGGTCTATATGAAATGGCTGGTTCTTCAATTTAAGGAGAATGGTAACCTATTTTACCGAGAAAACTTCTATGGCATCATGTTTTCATATTGACTTGTATTCAACAAAAGGGTTTATGACTGCATGTTGATTGTTGAAGCGCACCCTTCATGTCCAGTAAACTTTCTCCGTGAAAAACTAATCTTTAGACCTGAGATAAGCTCAAAGCAATGTCGGACTCTTCTCAATTTAGTTTAGCTGAATGTGCTGGCCTTAACATATAAGATGGTATCATCTGCAAGTTGGAGTGGGATAAGGGGCATGCACTAGGATTTAAATGAATGCCCTCGGACAAACAAATACTCTCTGCTCTGGACAAAAGTAGATGAAGGCCCTCAACCGCGCGAAGCGCATGGCTTGAAGCGCGCTTTTCAGAACACTGAGACTTAGGCTTGATTTGAATCATCTGCCTGTCTTCCTTAGCTTGCATGGGATAGAGAAGTATCCAGAACCTTGCAAATTCATCTATTGTCCATGCTGGGAGGGAGGTTGGAGACAAAAATAGTGATCCCTTGTTTGACTAAGTGGTGAAGTTTAGGATTTGTCGAATACAAATCCTCATTGATGTGGATAGGGGCTGGGAAGAGCTATGGTTGTTGTTTAGGGACATGGTTCCATATGCTTCGTGTGACAGTAGATACATTGCTTACTTCTTCTCCATGTTTCTCTAGGTAAGGATATTTTTATCTAGTCAAAACTCATGAGTATATACTGAACTAGGTAGCATTTGGAATTTTGGATTGAAAAAAAAAAAATGGTGGGAGTCAAGAATAGAAAAGCCTTTCTCATGACCAAAAACTCTTGATACAAACATGATGAATTGGAGTCTCATTCTTTAATTTAAATCTAATTCCTGAACAAGCATTATAATCCAAAAGCTATAGCCTAGCCATCAAGTAACTATTTAGGCTATAATATATATGCATGAACGATGATACTTCTTGGCTTCTTTCTTTTAAAACTTCTGACTCCATATCACTAGTATTATTCATTTCCTTAATTTTGCTTTCCTAAGGATATGAGCCGTGATAGTTAAGAGAACAACAGATGAGCTGTATAGTTAAATGATAAACCCAATGACAGAAAGAAACTGAAAGAAATTTAATTTCCATACCATTAAATAGTAAAAACAGTCTCTTTATCAGCACAGGATCATCTAAATTAGCACCAGAAGCTTTCTTCTTGAGAAGTTCCTCCCCTCTCTTGACAACAAGCTCTTGACTTTAATGAATCAAGCATTAGACAACAGATCATATTAGACATATTAGACAGCAGAAAATATGAATATGAAAAAATACACCATCTATTTAGTAAGACACAGGATATATACCAATCAACAGAAGCAGCAACATAGATGGGATAAATAAGTTCAGGGGCCATCTCCATAGCCTCAATAACATTCAAAATCCCCAACTGCTCACATAAAAACATGCAAGCACAAAACTAGATTAGAAATGCCAGTTAATATAAAAAAAAAAAAAAATCATTGTGATTAGAATTTAACATGAATAAGTGGTTGTGCAGGATTGTGATTTTACAAATAAAGAGCCAATTATATATCAACATTCAACAGTAAGATCATATTTAGAATTGGCCAACTTTTACCTTTCTTACTAAAAGTACATCGCTTTTCAATGGATGTTTCCCTGTAATACGATTAGTTTGAGCAACTGAAAGCCCAGGTGGGCATACTCCACTGCAGAAAAAGCATGAATTAGTAGATGTCAGACTGACAAGATAAATTGTAGCAACTGAAAAATACACTGAAATACAGACCCCTGCGATTGTGGTTGGTACAAAACCATATGGAGGCAGAACTCAATAAACAACTCCTTATCCTGAGAACCACTTATTGATTTGTACTTTGCTGCAACTTCATCATCAATTCGGCGTGAGTGACACTCACCAATAACCTAAAACCAAGCAACGTTACATAATTGTGAATAACCACATCCTAAAGGAACTCAAGTGACAATAACTGCCAAGTAATTATCTTAACTATCATAGTTTAACTATTTTTTTCTCTCTCTTTTAAACTTGACATGACAATGCTAAAAAGTTAAAAGATGGTTTCAAAACTATTCATTAAAGCACTCAATGCATCAGTGTAAAAATCGGTGTATATTAGACTAGAAGATAAAATAAATGTTGATGTTGATATAGCTAAAAAGAGAATGATGTGTTAATATGGTTTAAAATATTAAAAAGTAGAACATCCGTAGTAATTAGGAATCCCTAAACTTGACATGACAATGCTAAAAAGTTTGAAGATGGTTCCAAAAGTACTCATGAAAGCACTCAATGCATCAGTGTAAAAATTAGGGTGCATTAGACTAGAAGATAGAATAAATGTTGATGTTGATATAACTAATAAGGGAATGATGTGTTAATATGGTTTAAAATATTATAAAGCAGAACATTTGTAGTAATTAGGAAGCCCTAAACTGCTAGAAAGCATGAGTAGGTAATATCGAAGCAAGGAAAGGTTTAGTTCCTAATTAGATCCAATAGATGGCTTCAAATTCCATGTTCAACCTTCTTCAAATGTTTGGCTGTTTAGTTAGCTTTGTTCTTCTCTATTCTTCAATCCTTTCCTCATGTTTTCTTATTCTTCTTATGCTTTTTCTTGTTCTTCTTTGTTGTGCTGCATTTGTAAAACCCACACTATAGATAATCAAAACAGTCCCCATGACCTGATTTCACTTCTAAATCTTTATATGCAAACCCCAACCCACCTTGAAACCACACTTGCCATTTCCTTAGCAAGACTACAACTACTTAGGTTGTACTGAACTACTGATTAACAAATGACCCTAACTTGTGTCTGATACAAAATCATCACAAAATTCTCAGGAATCAAGATAAATTAATATAGTTGGGTAAGGCAACTAAGAACTAGTAAATAAAAAGGAAAGGCCAAACAACATCAAAGATATTGAAATGCAAAAAAACCCCCATTTTGTAGTCGTTTTTATGAGTATGGGTTAGACTTTTTTTTTTTTGGTTTATACCATGGGGTTCCTGAGCGGGCCCGCACATTGGCGGTTGACACCTTTAAGCCGTTTTA
>JAYMTH010000878.1:0-17329 GCA_036897465.1 Pelargonium australe | reverse complement strand
GAGGCCTTAGCTCAACTGATGAGATTTCTACTTTTTTCTCAGGATAGACAGTCGTTATGTATCTATGAGGATCTTGCATACTATATTTTAGGTCGGTTTTTTCCTCATGTTTTTAGTTTAGGTTTTGGTTTAGTTTTCGAATAATGATCATCTTCACTTTAATGTACTATTCCTGTTGGAGATAATATAATATTTTATTTCCGATAAAAAATAATAATAATCTGATTGAAACTATACAAAATATATGAATTAAAAATGAAAAATATATTGCATTTCAAAAAGTCATTGTACATTCATATTTTCTCTTATGGTGTGTTTGGAAACACTCATTTGATTTGAAATGCTGCATTTGAATCAAATGAGGTGTTTAGGAACACCAAGAATTTAGATTTGAATTTGAGTCAAATCCAATAGCATTCAATATATGCTTAGAACTTGAGATTTCAAATGACAGTTTTTACCTTGTCATTTGAAATTTTATGATTTCTCAAACATTATTTTTATATTTGAAATCCAAAATTTCAAATGTTGAATTTCAAACACAACTTAATATTAATTGTCCTCTATATATACATATAAATTACAACAATAAGAAACCTCGCAGTTCTATTGGCTCGGGCTTATGAGTCCTCGCCAGACGAAGAAAGGTTGTTAGGTTTCAGAGTAGCAGTGTTGGTGTCTGGGTTCGCTCAACCATGGACTCCTCCAATGCCGGGATTGTCATTGGTTTTGTAGAAACTTGCCACCACAATCTGATTTACCACGATATACAGGTAATATTTGTGTAAGAGCATTAAAATAGTAGAAGAAAAAAAAAAGTGTTTATTCAACTCTTCCAAGAAAAGGTTGGGTCGGTGCTTGAAGCTCCCAACTAGAGCTGACAATTTGATTTGACTTCAGGTCAAAACATATTAGTTTGAGTGGGGTAAGCGATTTATGTTTTATCACTACTTTAGTAATTAGTTTTTCCCTTGAAAAAAATAATTATTAGTTTTTTCAAATTCACCCTCAAGTTAGGAACGGGTTCAAAGTTTTCGTGGGGGACTACAAGAATAAGGATATAACAAAACTATCGGGGGTCCCCTAGGGGAAGGCGCAATAGTCAAGAACACACATCTCCATGTAGGAGGTCGTGGGTTTAAATCTCATTGCGTCGGGTGGGGTGATGTGGGATTTAAAGGAGAGAGCTACCCCCTATTGTGTAGCTAAAATAGTTAGTTTTTAAAAATTAAAAAAAAAACAAAAAAAAAACAAAACCATCGGGGCAAAAACAAAACAAAAAAATGTGAGGGTACGAATTTAAAATTCTACAGATTATAGGTACCTATTTGAGAAATCTTAGGTACAAATATGAAATGTTTTTAAATGTAAAATGTAACTAAAACAGTACAAAAAGAAGCATCATTCTACTCAAGGTCACACCGCAAAAAATAATTTAATAGAGCAAGATGATCTTACTGTTACGGAGCCGTAGGTGTTGTCTCGCGAATCCTACTTTTATAAAACGGCCATCTGTGCGAGAAAAAGTGACGTTCGTACCACCCATTCCGCTCATCGGTCTTCCGTTCAGGGTGGGCATAAAAACCCCACTGGACCAGAGCATCTGGAAGCGACCCTAGAAGAACAAAGAAACAAAAACTTTCATATTTTCTCCTGAGGCTAGATTGTTAATGTAAAAAAAACGTAGAAAAGAATGACGGTAGCATGTGGATTAAAATATTTGGAACGGAAAAGAGATTCTCATCTTGGTGCCATTGTCATGACAAAAAAAAAATCACAATCCAAACATGAATAATAAGAATCTTGTTTACATTTTGTTTCTTGATTCCAGTTTCTAGACAATAAAACCTAACCCAAGCGCTGCATATATGTTACATTTTGTTTCTTGATAATATATGGTCAGCATAAGAGTTTATACAAACATTAGGCGTATGATTTGGATAAGAATCAAATTCGGATTAGTTTTTACCAATCCGAACCCGAACAAATACCTCACTAAATGACAATAAATGACAAGATGTGAAATTTTGAAATAAAAATTTAAAACAAGGGTTTAATTATGATGATGAGCAGAAAATAACTTAAAAATTGTAACAATACATTTAAAATACATACCTCGTCGGCATGACAAAAGATCATTTCAGGCGTGACATTGAAGCCGAGAAAATATGCATTATTGAGCACGTCTGCACCAAAATATACATCATAAGAATCTCCAATAGTAATCCAAAACCCCAAAAATAAATATTTAAGTTCAATTGAAATTGAATATCACCACAATAATGATACGGAATAACTTTAAAAAAAAAAAATCAATTCAATTGAAGCACAAAATTGATGTGTAAATCCGATTACATTTGACTGAGAGATTCGTTGCAATATAATAAATTTTAGCCAAAAATACCAAACTCTTCCAACCATCGTGCATGAGCTCAAAAACCTAAAATAAGATCAACACAGCATAGATATATTACATCTCTTAGGCAAACGAGTCTATAGCAGTATTGTTCCCAAGTCCAATTTATGAATTATACAACGAAATTCTGATTGTATGGTAAGTATTTTCTTCGCCTTCTTCTTTCCCTTTCTCTTAGACAATGGTACTAGTGTAAATTAATTTTTCATTCCATTTTAAAATTCATCTAAATTGAGATTTTTATTTATTCAAAACAAGATAATTCATATTCCGACTATTATCCAGAAAATATATACCCACTAAATAAGCTCGCTCTCCTCTTAACGCTTACAAAAGGCGGGAAGCATAAAATGTACTTGCCTGAAGAGAAAGATCCCACCAAATCACAATAAGGTAACGACTTATCAACCTTGTATCCAACTAAAAATGACCCTAGATTGTAAATCTGAGAGCCAATCTAGCTATCACACTCCAAATCAACTAAATGACAACCATATGTACGACACTCCAACCTTTTTAGGGATAGAGGAGGGTCACTTGTGCACACACTGCACACTAGAGGGCAACCGGCTAAACGAGGCTCACACCATTAAAAGATTCCACATCTGAGAACCAAGTCTAGTGGTCCCACTCCGCATCAAACCCTAACAATGTATCTACTTAAATTCTACTCTAGAACCCAAAATTGAAGTCGCAAGTCATGAATCATACACCACAATTGCAATTTGTAATTGTAACATAGCTAATGATGCAAAACATAACAGTACAAAGCACAAATTGACAGTGACTGAAATTCAAAATTCTCAAATATGAGCAAAGGACAGTTCATTACCTCCGGAACCCTCAGGAACACTCTTTTGAGACTTCTTGGCCGGTTCGTTCTGATCCGAGTTGTCTCCGGTCGGACCGTCATTCTCCGGCCTTCCCCTTTTCTTCTTCCCTTCGGAAGCCGAAAATACAGTTTCTCTTGCCGAAGATGGGGTTGTTTGCCTCTGTGTAGCCATAGCTGGTAACAGAGCTGTGGCATGAGATTGGGCTAGAGGTGCGTCCGGGAATGCCGGAGGCGCTGGCAAAGAAGATGTAACATGAGATGTGGCCGGCATTGTGAGTTCGGCGGTGTTGTTAGAGGTTCAATTCTAGGAGAAAACCAAAAGCTCGCTAGATCGAAAGAGCTTAAATCACAAAAACAATTGATTCAAAATTGAAGGACTAGTTCAAATGAAATACAAAAAATGGCTTTGATCACACTATTGGACACATTTGACACTCCATTGACAATTGTACAATGAACTCTAAAAATTGCAGTGAAAACCATACATAATTTTGGGTCTATTAGAGAATTTTCTCGAATTGGGATGAATTAATGGTTCACGTTCTTTCTGCAAGTGGTACGATATCAAGTGTCACTCTTCGCCACACTTGTCAACACTAGACATGATAAGAATCACAGCACATAATAATGTCGAATAAGGTTGCGTTTGGATTCTTGAAATGTTATTATTTAAATAACAAATATAATGTTTGTGAAACCTTAGAATTTCAAATGACAAGGTACCAATATTCATTCGTAATCTCAAAATGTAGGCATGCTTTGAATATTACTGGATATGAGCAAAATCCAAATCCAAATTCTTCGTACGTCCAAACATTGGGTTTTGCTCAAACCAAATTTGAATTTTGACATGGTAATGTAGCTAATGTAAACCAAATATGATCATAATAAGGCATCCAATTTATTTCAATCAAAACTACAACCTTTTGAAGCTCCAAGTTAATAGTAAACAACAGCAATATTAGTGGCTTAACGAACAAAAGTATGAAGAAAAACAATCGAAGGAAAGCTTTAATTATGAAGATGACAGTAATTTGGGAACTTCACAAAACCAGGAGATCTATCTTTGATCTATTAAGGATCCCTAGATGCTGTTACCAATTAAAAATATTTCATTTATGTAGAACAAGATTTATGACCATAAATTCAAGACATGAAATTTTGAAATAAAAATCTAAAATAAGGCTTAAATTGTGAAGATGAGCAGAATATAACTGGAAAATTGTAACAACACACGAAATACAATACATTTTATATACATACCTCAACAGCATGACAAGTGATTATTTGGGGTGTGATATTGTTGCCACGAACATACGCAGTCTTGAACGTGGCTACACCAAAACATACACCATAAGTATCTCCAACAGTAATCCAATACCCGAAAATCAAGATTTCATTTCAATTGAAATTGAATACCACCACAATCATTATTTGGAAAACATAAAATTCAATTCAATTGAGGCACAAAATTGACGTGTAAATCAGAATAGATTCGAGTGCAATTGAATAGATTTTAGATAAAAATATCAAACTCTTCTGGCGACCGCATATGAACTCAAAAACCTAAAATCAGATCAGTACGACATATCTATTTAAAAAAGTAGTAATAATAAAATAAAATAAAAAACCTCTCTCAGGCAAAGGTCTCTCTTGATCAGGTCTTTCAGGAAAAGGTTTTCTTGACAAAGGTTTCTTTGTCATTCCCCTCTCATGAAATCCCCCATTACAAATTCCCATATTGAATCATGGGATCGTCAAGACTCAAGAACAAAATAGTGAAAGAAGGTAGAGAGATCTAACAACTAAAATGAAGAGTACAAAGAGATGACATCCACAAAACCCTACACTACCCTTTTATAGGCTACAATCCGGTTTATATCCAAACCGGGACAGCCCAACCCTCGGCATCCATTTGGGTCACACAAAGTATATAATCAAAATGCTTGAGAATATGCTTTGTATGTTTATGATATTTCCTTCTTTAGAATTGTATATTTCTTCAAAGTCCGATATACAAATTATGCAATGAAATCCTAATTGTATGGTAAGTATGTTCTTATTATTCTTCTGTTCTTTTCCATTTATCTTAGACAATGGTACTAGCGTAAATTTATTAATTCATTCAGTTTTTGTGAATTTATTCGTCCTACAGTTTAACTAAAATGAGTTTTTTTTTTTTTTTTTTTTTTGGTTCAAAACAAGATAGTTCAATTCTATCACAAATTGATAACCCAATGAGAGTAAGGGCAAAATGAAACTACTCAAGTTTGTATTTGACTGCAGTGTGCTGCCCATAAATTCATATATGACATACCACAAACAAAATGATAGCAAATATTCTACATGCCTCCAAATGAGTGTCTTGATTTTTAGTTTGAATTATTTTTTAAGGAGATGTAAGTTATTGTTATACATTTTCTCTTATATCCTTAAGGTCGTGTGTTGTAACAAACTTAAGAGATACTAACTAACTTTCTAAAAATGGAAAGATGGCACTCATTTTAGGACAAAAATATAAGACAAACAGAACACTAATTTCGGAACAGAGAGAGTTATAAACTAGTAAAACTACATAATTTCACATCCAATAAAACTTCATGTTCTTTGACACCATATCATATATATTACAACCATGATTCTATACCACAAACCTCTTCAGTCCCTCCACCCTTAAAAATTTTAAAATAGAGATATGGTTGCGATTGTTATTCTCAAATAAAAAATAATCACTCCATTGCAGAATGAGTGTCCACTTTCCCTTATTTATAAAAAAAATGGTAAATTAGTAAAAGTTGACTCTTTCTTATACCCTGAAGTGCCCTAGTTGTATCAGACTTGTTGTTAAGTCAGGCATAACTAACTAACCATGTATGTGTTTTGCTATTTTCCGCCTAGAAAAGGTGGGTAGTATAAAATCAACTTGCCTAAAAGAGAAACATTGTATCTATCTGAAAATGACCCCAGCTTTTATATCTGAAAATGACCCTAGATTTTATATCTGAAAAACGATCTAGCAATACCACTCCACATCAAATTAATGGCAGCCATATGTACGACACCCCACCATTTTAGGACCTGGGAGGGCCAATTGTGTACACACTACACAATATATGCTGTCACTAGGAGGGTGATCCACTAAACAAGGCTCACACCATTGTGAGGTATGAGATTATGAATGCTAATTAGTTAAACACAACAAGCGTATAAACGGCTCTCCTACGTTCCTATTTCTATGCATGCATTTTAATATTTCCCACATACAAAAGGCGCGAAGCATAAATTGTACTTGCCTAAAGAGAAAGATTTCTTTAGATGAGCAAATAACAATAAACTTACCACTTATCAACCCTGTATATATCCGAAATGACCTAATGACCTTATATTGCATATTTGATAACTAATCTAGCGATCCCACTCCACATCAACTAAATGGCGGCCATAGGCACGACACTCTCACCATTTGGGGGTTTGGGTAGGGTCAATTGTGTACACACTACACAACCTATGTTGTCACTAGAGGGCAACCCCTTATGCATGCATTTTGCTATTTCCCGCATACAAAAGGCGGGAAGCATAATATCTACTTGCATATATAGAAAGACTCCCTCAAATCACAATAAGGTTATCACTTATCAAGCTTGTATCAATCTGAAAACAGCCATAGATTCCAGATCGAACTAAATCTAGTGTTCCCATTCTACATCAAAATGCTACTTAAATTCAACTCTAGAACCCAAATAGAAGCCCCGAGTCATGAACCTTACACCACAATCGTAATTTGTAATTGTAACATAGCCAATGATACGAAACATAATTGTATAAAGCACAAACTGACAGCAACTGAAATTCAAAATTTTGAAATAGAATCAAAGGACAGTTCATTACCTCTTGCACCCTGAGGAACACTGGCATCTCAACCTTCTGCGACTTCGTGACCGGTTCGTTCCGATCCGGTAGCTCTCCTCCTTGTTTCGAACCTGAGTTGTCTCCGATAAGAACCCAAGTTGTCTCCGGTCAGAGACAATAGAACTCCTCCTTCTAGTCAGGACCGTACTTCCTCGGTCTTCCTCTTTTCTTTTTCCCTTTGGAACCAGAAGTTACGTCTTCACTCGCCATCGATGGAGCTGCTGCCATATGAGGAGCCATAGCTCATGAGATTGAGGTGGATGAGTGTCTAGGTATGCCGGAGGCGCCGACAATGGAGCCATAGCTAGTAGTGGGCGGTGCTGTCGGATGCGCCGGCGCAGTGAGTCTGACAAAATTGTTAGGGTTTTCAATTCTCAGCGAAAATCAGAAGCTCGTTGGTGCTGTGAAGATAAGATTGAAAGTGCAACGGTCAATTTGGCTCGTTGAAGAAGAAGATGAGCACGGCGTCGTTTAACCAATAAATAGGGTTAATAAGTGAAACGTTACGTTTCAGTAGCTTGAGTAGGTTAGACTATACGAGGTCGTTTAGGCCTCAAGATTAAATGTTAGTTAGCTGGCAGTTAGTTAGTTACAACAGAATTGTCAGAGTACAAATTGTGATCTCCTAGCCTGAATTGGGCATGCTATGAATGAAATTGATCAATCTTGATAAGGTCTCTGTGTATTTTCTCATAGAAGTGTGTGTACTGTGTGAATTAGGGTTTTAAGCAAATCGCAGCAACATCAGTGCTGCATTTGGTATCAGAGCAGTCGATTCAGGCAACAAAAATGGTGACAAAGTTGGAGACAGTGGAGAAAATCGCCGAGAAAAATCGTGGAAAGATCACAGAAATTCAAGAAAATGTGGAAAAGATTGGGCAAGAACTAGAAGAAATAAAAAACAAACTGGAAACTGTGGTGCAGAAACTTCAAGAACAATCTCAGATGAGGCAACAACTGGATCAGATGGATCAAACTATGAGGTTGGTGTTGGCAAAGCTAGGAGAACCTAAGGTGATCAGACAAAAAGAGCCTCAAGGATCTGGTGCCAGATTGCCCAGAAATGGGGATCATCAAGAATCAGTTTTTGTTCAGAGCCAGCATCAGAGAAGCTTACTGGGAGGAGAAGCAAGTAAGTTTGCCAAGAACCCTTACCTTAAAATGCCAACTCTTGAATTCCCTAGTTTTGATGGTACTAATGTAAGGGAATGGGAGAGGAGGTGTAGAAAATGCTTTCAATTCCACAAGTTTCCTGAGGATGAGAAAGTACATCTAGCCTCTGTTTACTTAGTGGGGAAGGCTGACAGATGGTTTCTTGATTATCAAATGGGGAAGGATCATTTGATTTGGGAGGAGTTTATCAGGGATATTGTTCATAAGTTTAGTGATTTTCAGCATGAAAGTGTGATTGTTGAATTCAATAAGCTGTGTCAGGTAGGAACAGTAGAGGACTATGAAGAAAAGTTTGATGAACTAAGAGTTTTGATGTTAGAGAAGAATAGAAGTTTTAGTGAAGAATACTTTGTTGCTAGTTTCCTTAGTGGGTTGATGGAGGAAATCAAGGGTGTGGTGATGATGTTCAACCCTTCTACCCTAACTCATGCCATGTATTTGGCTAGGTTACAGGAACACCAGTTGGAAGCCTTACCTAAAGTCACTAAAGAGCCTTATAATCCCTCCAGATACAAAGGTGGACCATTCTCCCAAACCACCTCAGTTCCTAAAAACACCTTCAATAACCAAAACCAAAACCAAGCCAGTTTCAACAAGAATGTTGCCCCATCTACCAGTCCTAGCACCACTACCTCAAATCAGTCAGTAAATCAGAAATTTAATTCCAAAACCTCAAGCACAGCTGCTAGTTCAGGACCATATCAGAAACTCACTTGGAAACAAATAGAAGACAGGAGGAAGAAGAGTCAGTGTTACAGTGTGAGGGCACTTACACCCCAGGCCACAGGGAGGTGTGTCCCAAGAGGCACCATGTAATGATGTTAAATGAAGAGGAGATAGAAGAAGAAGAAGAAGAAGAAGAAGAAGAAGAAGAAGAAGAAGAAGAAGAAGAAGAAGAAGAAGAAGAAGAAGAAACAGGAACTGGTGTATAAAGTGAAGAGGAACAACTGATGTGCCTAAGTGAATATGTTTTGAATGCCCTAGAGGGTTCTCCTGATGAGAAGACACACTCAGAATTAAAGGGGTGATGGGATCCAGATCAATATCAATCTTGGTGGATACAGGAGCAACCACCAGCTTTTTTTGGCACTCAGACAACAAAAGTGATGCAATGTGAACTTTTACCTACTTGTCATGTGCACATAGTGATGGCTAACGGCACTAAAGTGCTCAGCCAAGACAGCTGTAAGGTTTAGTGGGAAATGCAAGGTACTCAGTTCAACCAAGAGATGAGAATAATACATCTAGAGTGTGTGACATGATCTTGGGAGTAGACTGGCTCACTAAGGTAAGTCATGTTACCTTTGACTACCATGTCAGGCAAATTACTTTCCAACTCCATGGAGTCTCTATCACCTGCAAAGAAGAAGAGACAACACAGAAGATGAAGTTAGTGGAGTTACACCAATTGGCTAAGGAAATCAGTAATGGTGAACAACTGTATTGGGGGGGCAGTTTTGGCAAGATCATGAGGGTACTAGTCACTTACTTGCTAAAGTAGATGTGACAGAAGCATACAAGGAACCACAGGATCTCAAAGAGCTGTTGCACAAGTACAAAGAACTGTTTGAAGAACCCAAAAGTCTACCTCCAAGAAGGCAGCATGACCATGCCATTCCCTTGGTACCTAATGCAACCCCACCTAACTTTAGGCCCTATAGGTACAGTTTTGTGCAGAAGGGAGTAATAGAAAGTATGGTGGAAGAGATGTTAAAGGTTGGTCTAATTCAGGAAAGCACTAGTCCTTTTGTTTTTCTTGTGCTATTAGTCAAAAAGAAGGATGGGAGTTGGAGGTTTTGTATAGACTACAGGAAACTAAATGATTTAACAGTTAAAGACAAATTTCTCATACCTGTGATCGAAAAGCTTTTGGATGAGTTGAAGGGCAACCAATATTTCTCAAAAATAGATCTGAGGGCTGGTTATCATCAAATAAGGTTGAAAGAGGGAGAGGATCACAAAACAGCTTTTAAAACTCATGTGGGCCACTATGAATTTAGAGTTATGCCATTTGGCTTGACTAATGCTCTTGCAACCTTTCAGACACTCATGAATGGTGTATTCAAAGAATATCTCAGGAAATTTTTTCTTGATGACATCCTCATATATATTGAGAGATGGGAGACTCATTTGAAGCATCTGGAGCTAGTTTTCCTTAAGCTTAAACAACCTAGCCTCTTAGCCAAACTCATCAAATGTGAGTTTGGTAAGACCAAGGTTGAGTACCTGGGCCATGTGGTATCTAGGGAGGGTGTATCAACATATCCCTCTAAAATTGAAGCCATGAGAGCTTGGTCAGTTCCTAAAAATCTCAAGGCTCTAAGGGAATTTCTGGGGTTAACAGGTTACTATAGAAGGTTTATACAAGGGTATGGAACCATTGCAAGACCACTCACTGAGTTATTGAAGAAGGATGGATTCAAATGGGGAGAGGAGGCTCAAGCCAGTTTTGACAAGCTCAAGCAGGTAATGACTTCTGCACCTGTGTTGGCTTTACCAGATTTTTCTATCCCATTCACATTGGAGACAGATGTTTGTGATATTGGGGTGGGAGCAGTGTTAATGCAAAGGGGCAAGCCAATTGCCTTCCTAAGCAAAACTTGGGAGTAAAGAATAGGGGTTTATCTACATATGAGAAGGAATTGCTAGCCATTGTGATGGTTGTGCAGAAGTGGAGGCACTATTTGGGAGAGCATCAGTTCATTATTAAAATTGATCACCAAAGCCTGAAATTCTTGTTGGAACAAAGGTTGACAAATATGACTCAACAGAAATGGATCTCTAAGTTGTTGGGGTTGGACTACAAAATAGAGTACAAGAGGGGTCAAAAGAATGTAGCAGCTGATGCACTGTCCAGGATTCCCATGGAGCAGTGTCATGCCACTACAGTAGTATTGCCTAAGTGGATGGAAGAAATAGAAGCCATCTATTTGGGAGATCAAGAGGTTCAAGGACTGATTTCTCAAGTACTTTTGGATCCAGAGTCTTCTCCAGATTACAAGCTACAACAATGGGTGTTGAGGTTTCAAGGGAAGGTGTTTGTGGGCAAAAGTGGTCAACCCAGGGAGAGGGTCATTGATGCACTACACTCCTCAGAACTGGAGGTCATTTTGGGATCACAGGTACACTCAAAAGAGTACAAACCTATTTCTATTGGCCTCATATGAGTAAGGAAGTGGAAGAAGGGGTTAAGACCTGTGATACCTACCAGAGGTGTAAATCTGAAAATGTGGCTTCCCCTGGCCTTCTCCAACCTCTAGCAATACCTTCAAAGCCATGGCAGCACATTGCCATGGACTTTATAGAGGGCCTACCTAGCTCTAAGGGATTTAACAGCATACTAGTGGTGATTGATAGATACACTAAGTATGGGCATTTTATCCCTTTGACTCACCCCTATACAGCCTTGACAGTGGCTCAACAGTTCCTAGAAGTGGTCTACAAGCTCCATGGCCTACCGGAAACCATAGTCTCTGACAGGGACAAGATATTGCTCAGCAAATTCAAGCAGGAACTCTTCAGATTGTTGGGAACCCAACCGTGTCTATTAACTGCCTACCACCCACAATCTGATGGGCAAACTGAGAAGCTCAATAAATGTATTGAGAGCTATCTCAGGTGCGTGTGTCACCAGTTTCTAAAGCAGTGGGCTCAGTGGTTGGGATTTAGGGAACAGTTGTATAATACCAACTACCATTCAGCCCTTAAAATGCCTCCATTTGAGGCTCTGTATGGGTACAAAGCTCCACAGTTGGCCATCCCTGAGATTCAGACCAAAGTAGCTGCAGTAGAGCACTTCCTACACCACAAACAGCTACTGGCAGAGCTTCTTAAGGAGAATTTACAACAGGCACATGCAATAATGAAGCACCAAGAAGACAAACACAGGTTTGAGAGACAATTTACAGTTGGGGAGTGGGTTTATTTGAGGTTACAACCTTACAGACAGTCTTCAGTAGCAATAAGGAGGAACATGAAATTGGCAGCTAAGTACTATGGGCCATTTCAGATTACAGAAAAAGTTGGATCTGTAGCTTATAAACTGAGGTTACCTGAGACTTCTCGTATCCATCCAGTCTTCTATGTATCTCTTCTCAAACGGCAGCTCGGGAATCGCCATCGGCTGTTCACTTCATTGCCAGAGGTAATAGAGGAGGGTCAGCTCAAACTCCAACCTTGGGCAATATTGGACCGAAAGATGGCGAAGCGCAAGTGGTCCAGGTGTTGGTCCAGTGGTCGTATTCAGCTCCAGAGGATGCGACCTGGGAGGATTGGCCTGTGTTCCATAGCAATTTTCCAGATTTCAATCCTTGAGGTCAAGGATTTTGTGAGAGGGAGGCATTGTTGTGAAGATAAGATTGAAAGTGTATCGGTCAATTTGGCTCATTGAATAAGAAGCTGAGCATAACGTCGTTTAACTAATAAATAGGGTTAATAAGTGAAACGTTGCGTTTCAGTAGCTTGAGTAGGTTAGACTATACGAGGTCGTTTAGGCCTGAAGATTAAATGTTAGTTAGCTGGCAGTTAGTTAGTTACAACAGAATTGTCATAGTACAAATTGTAATCTCCTAGCCTGAATTGGGCATGCTATGAATGAAATTGATCAATCTTGATCAGGTCTCTGTGTCTTTTCTCAGAGAAGTGTGTGTGTACTGTATGAATTAGGGTTTTAAGCAAATCGCAGCAACATCAGTGCTGCAGTTGGATCTAATGAACTGAAATATATAAATTCGCAGAAAATCAACAACAACAAAAAAGCCTAAAACCTTAGAAATCGATAATCCCGCCCTTTTTTAAAATGCAAAATTTTCTCAAAATCAAACAGAGACGTTCACAAATACCAACTGTACAAAATTGAAGGAACAATTCATATGAAATTAAAAAAAAATGGTTTTTTTTTTTTTTTTGTCAAAGTATTGGACACATTTGACTCCCACTCAACTGAAAATGTTATGAAGAACAGAGAACCAAACAAAATTTGTGAGCGACCGCATAATTTTCTGGAATTGTGATGGATTTAGGCTATCTTTGGCACGTATGAATGGAATGAATGTAATGCTTAGCATTTTTATTTCTTTCACATGTTTGTTGGGGTTCAATTTTAACCTGTAAACTATGAATTCTTCACAAACCCGTAACCTGCCCCAACATTTGACCCATCCATGAATTCGTGAGACAATTGGCAGCCCAGATCACACCACCCGTCATTCAACGGCTTGGCAAATGGTGGAGATGAGCCAACATGTGGCCTAACCCGTCTGCTCACTATTACCCTAGAAAACACTAACATTCTAACTATCTCTACTCTTAAGTCCTAACTCTAAGAGGGTGTTTGGTTAAGCTTATAAACTGGTCAAATGGGCTTATAAACACCAAAACGGCTCTTTTTTTCGAGTTACATGTTTGGTAAATTGAAAAGTGCTTATAAGCTCATGCTTATGAGCTAGAAACATGAACCTCAACAGCTTCTCTCTCATCTGATTCTCTCTCCCGCCTCTTTATTTCAGATCTCACTACTATATATATTATCTCTCTCCATTTCAACTTTTACTTCTCTACTCTCTCTCAATCTTCTCATCTCATTGTTCATTTTCTCTCTGGCATTTCCTTTCAATCTCAACGGCTCTTTGCCTCTTTCTCCAACGGATCTATTTCGAGTTTAGTTTTTATTCCACAGAACTCGTTCATCTTTATCTTTTCTCTCTTCTTCATCTTTGTCATACTCGCTCTCTCTTTCTTGTTTCATCCTCGACTTCTCGCATCTTTGTCTCTCAAAGCCAACTTGTGCGGGTTGCGACTCAACCTGCTCACCCGCTCACCTAAACTCGTAACTGTTATGGGTGAGCGGGGCGGTTCACGGAAGTGAAATAAGAACCCAAAACGAACGGGTGGAATTTCAACCCACCCCAACGAGGCGGATCACCGCCTGTGAACATCTCTACATGTTTGGTAGATATAGGTAAACACATAAATGACCGGAAAATCAATGTTTTGAGAGGAGTCCATTGCATTTTTTTCTATAAAATTATTTGTATTCTCAATCTAAGAAATGGTCATTCCATTTAATGTTGTAATGAAATTTCAAATGTAAATTTACTAAAATATCATTGTCTTTAACTATATTTTCACTTTTTAAATTATTATTTTATTACATAATAAAACCTATCTTGAAAATGTGAACATCCGCGCCCAGTATCATTGTCGTACAAATGACAAAGTCACCTTGAAAAAGTTTGGTTCACGCGAGACCAATCCTGAAAAGGTGAATGTCCACGCCAAGTATTAACATCTTGAAAAAGGTTGGTTCACGCGAGACCTAGCTTGAGAAGGTGAACGTTCACACCCAGTATCATTATCCCGCAAAGGACAATATCGCCTTGAAAATGGTTGGCCATGTGAAACCTAACCTGTAAAGGTGAACGTCCGCGCCCAGTATCATTGTTCTGCAAAGGACAAAGCTACCTTGAAAAATGTTAGTTCACGCGAGTCATATTTTGAAAAGGTGAATGTCCGAGCTAAGTATCGACAACTTGAAAAGGACAAAGCCACCTTGAAAAAAGTTGGTTCACGCGAGACCTAACCTAAAAAAGGTGAATGTCTGCACCAAGTATCGACATCCTAAAAAGGACAAGACTAACCTTAAAAAATGTTGGTTCACGCGAGACCTAACATGAAAAAGTGAATGTTTGTGCCCAGTATCACCGTGTTGCAAAGAACAAAGCCACCTTGAAAAATGTTGGTTCATGCGAGACTTAGCTTGAAAAGGTGAACGTTCGTGCTAAGTATCACTATCCTACAAGTGACAAAACCATCATAGTTAGCCTGAAGACCATCAAAGGTCAACAAGATAGATGGAACACTCAAGTCCACTTGAGATGTGGTCACTTCGAACCACAATCAAGTCAGATATTGATGAGTCTCCCCCACATATCTCTGCAACCATGTTGCATTGGAGAGAGAGAGATATAAAGAGAATGAAAGAAATATAGAGAAAGAGTTTAGGGTTATCTCTTGAAACCCTTATCTTAAGTGAATCTTGTTCCAACAGCAAGCAGACACTCTAAGAAGCTATGATTGGATTACTTGTTTAAGTGTACCAATGATCCTCTTGACGGATTACCTTGTGTCTTGCCTCCCCAAGTTAGGAAGAGCAAAAAAAAAAAAACACAATTTAAAGTGTTTTCCCAAACTGGGGCACTTGAGAAAATTGAGTAAAAGTTAATCCCTTATCCACACGACGACATAGGCAAGAGGGATCCACTTGAAGAGACGAAGAGCATAATAAGAGGATTCATGACTCTAAGCAGTTATGACATTTACTGGTCGGCGGACATCGTCCCCATCATAAAACAAGAAAGGCTTAGTTTGGAAAGCCAAAGAGCATAATGGGAGGAGTCATGCCTCTTAGCAGTCGTGACCTTCACTGGTAGATGGACATCGTCCTCACTAGAAAACAAGAAGGCTCTACTTGGATAGCCGAAAATTATAGTAAGAAAAGTCATGTCTCCCTACAGTCACGACTCGCACCGACTGGTGGACATAACACCCACCAAGAAAAAAACAAGAAATGCTCCACATGGAGAGTTGGAGAGCATGGTGATAGGAGTCATGTCTCCTAGTAGTCATAACCCTCAGTGGCCAGCGAACGTCGTTCCCACCATATAAGGGCCGAAATTCCCATACGTTGAAGCATGTTTCAAGCTCACAACCATCCAATGATGGGAGAATAATGACTTAGAGAGCCTAGCTGGTACATTCGCGTCACACTCTATGGCGCTTATTCGACAAGTGCACCGAGGAGCGTCGAAGTAATAATGGAACTCTTTAGGAGTTCCAAATATCGAACCACATATACTACTACTGAATAAATTGGAACAATAAATTGAATTCAAAAACCTTTAGGGAATTGAAATAAATGCAGTAAGAAAATCATAAGTTGTGTCGTGTGAGTATGAACAAACGAGATATATATTCACAAGCAATGGGGGTCAACCAACAATAGACAATTAGAATGGTAAAATGTAGAGATAGAATAAAGTATGACTTAATCCCTAGAAGTAGTGTCATTGGTTGATTTAAATCAAGTTCTATGAGATATTTGCTAATTCACTTAATGTGGCGCTATCTAACTTGTCACACGAAAGACCGCGCACTTGAACCGATCTTCCCAATGCTGAGTCACTACGCCCGAAGAAGATTCAATGTTCAATAATACAAACCAAGTAATTGAATCGATGGAAGCCCTAAAGCACTATTTCAATATCTAGACCTTCCAACCTCGGGATTTCAATTTGTGGCTCCAAGGCTTGTTCCCTAACTCTTGCAAAACCACTAAATTCCATGTGTTGGAATTTCACAATTCAACACCCAAGACAATTATAACAAGAAAAATCCCAAGAGCATAATACCCATGAATAATCATATCAAAAATCAACCACCAACTACCATTTTTAGGGCTTACAATCCATACAAGAGAAATTTAGCTACTCATAGATGAAGATAGAATAATAAAATAAGCAATAATACTCATTTTCATCCTTCAATATTCAAATACAAGTGAAATTTCATAAATTAAGCTTAAAAAAGAGCTAGAAGAGATACACCATAAAAATGAGCTTCATTGGAGAAGATATGGCTTCTTCAAGCTTCAATCTTCTTCTCCAAGCATTAACCTTCAATCTCAATCTACTCTCTCTCTTTAGAACCCTAAAAACTACCTAAAATGGTTGCCCCCCTTCAAAGAGACGAAACCCTAAAGTATATATAGTCTTGGTACAATGAAAAATGAAAATGAAATGTCAAAAAGTTGTTACAGAGAGCCAGAGTCGCGACTGTGTAAGTTGGGCACAGTCGCGACTCCTCATTCATCAGAGTGATGCACAGTTCTGATTCTGCTGTTGGTCTGTCTTCAAATGGATCTTTGAGTGCCTAAACGATGTCGGAATCATGCGTGTGAGTACTCTTTGGAAAGCTTGAGAAGTCCTCTAAAACTCTTGTGA
>JAYMTH010000877.1:0-17338 GCA_036897465.1 Pelargonium australe | reverse complement strand
AATTACCTGCCGGGGCACCTGAACTTGCTAGCTTCGTTGTCGGGCGGGCCAGGCAATTCGGGTCGGAGAGACGACGATGCTCGTTGATTTGGTTTCATTGTGGCTTGCGATGCATTGCTTCCAGGTGGTGTTTTGGTATATATAAATATGTGTATGTTAATTGCTTAGTCTTGTTCTTTTTTGTGTGTGTTGGGTTGGAGAAGGAGCTGGAGCTAGGAGAGAGGTGAGAAGATTCTTAATTAGTGCATTTTAGGATCTTGATTAGAGTTTGTTGAAAATCTGATATTTAACTGGATTCAGTTTCTAGGGATTTTTAGCTTTTGTGTTTGAAGATTAGGCTCTAGAATTCCAAATTGTTCTAGTTTTTTTTGGGGGTTGGGGATCTGGAGAGTGACAAAAATTGGGATTGAAATGTCAGTAGCAGCAGCAGCAGCAAGAGATTTGGGTCTGACTTGCGAGTAAAGAGAAAAATAGATGTATCAATCAATGCTGTGCAGCAAGTTTGGCCAAATTAGGGTTGCTATTGTGGAGTATGAGCCATGGGTGGCTTTCACAGACACGTGCATTGTGTAGTGTTACTATTGGGTGTGTTGCTTAAATGCGAGAAAACCCGGATTCGTTCGTTGGAGAATGCCTGGAAGCACGGGTCTCCATATCCGTTTCGGGAAGAGAAGACGGGTTTCTAGTTGCTCGGTGGCAACTAGTCCGGTCAGCCGGCAAGCCGTGGTGACGTGGCGGATGGGTTTTGTTGCTCGGTCTCTCGTTCAAAATCCGAATTGAACCCCTTATTTTTGTATTTCAAATGTTGTTTTCTGATGATCTCAAAGGAGATTTGTGTGTATGGGAGAGATTACATTTAGCCCTTGTAAGACCTCTGTTTTGGTAAATTTGATTTGTATTCTTAGGCATTTGTTAGTGTGGAAATAATGTGTTAGCTCATGAGGAGTCATCATGTTTGTATGTTAAGTGGATTGTTTTTGGAGGTGCCTGTGCCTGTGGTGTGAATAAAAGACCCATTCTGTTTCTCATTTTCAATTTCTGTTTCCTCTCATTCTGTAATATACATTATGAACTGGCAATTCGTGTCGTGTTGCGACGCAAATGTGTAATTGTGTTGAAGAAACAAGCAGGTTTAGTAGTTGCGTTGTCTTTAAGTTGGGCTTTCGAAACATGCACGCACATTTGACCTGTCGTGTTGTGACACGTCCAACACGCTAGATAGTGTTTTGTCAAATATGTTGAATTGTGCAAAATGTGTTGAGACGTGTTTGTGTTGGACTGTGCGAGATAATTACTAGATGTATTGTATAACTCGTGTTCGATCTAGGAACACATCAACAACCATTAGGGTGAAGTTGTTTGATTGGAAACATAAAAACTGATTAAATGTGTGTTGTGGACCAAAACACTGAAAATTGGACCACATTACGCATCATATGATTCTGCGTAAAAGGGTAATAATGTAGATGACCAGCAGTAATGGTACAGCCGGTCAACTTTTACAAGCTGGTGGAAATGTGGAGGTAGCTAGCAACATTTAGTAGGGGTGGTCTTTCGTGTCATGACATAACATATAAACATGCCACACAAAATTAGCGTGTCTTGCCTCACATATTTTTCAATATGGTTAGTGATCGTATTAAGTCCCCAAAACACATAACACACGACCCAAAATTAGCCTATCCATCCCCACATATTCTCCAACACGGTTAGAGATTGTGTTGAGCCTCCAAAACAGATAACACACGACACAAAGTTAGTGTATCTGACTTTGTACATTCTCCAACACAGTTTTTGATCGTATTGAGTCTCCAAAACACATAACATACAACACGAAATTAGTGTGCATGACCTCACACATTCTCCAACACGGTTAACTATCGTGTTGAGCCTTCAAAACACGCAAACATTTATTATTGCACGTAATTAGTGTATCTGGCCTCACACATATTTCTCAACACGGTCAATGATTATATTGAGTCCCCAAAACATAACACGACACCAAAAAAATGTATATGGCCGCATGACCTCACACATTCTCCAACACGGTTAGCTATCGTGTTGAACCTTCAAAACACGCACACTAACGCCTCTAACATTTATTAATGCACGAAATTAGTGTATTTGGCCTCACAAATTCCTCAACACGGTTAGTGATTGTATTGAGTCTCCAAAACAAAACATGACCCAAATTTAGTGTATTTGGCATCGCACACGACACAACTTGTTGATTGTCCAAAACATAACACGACACAACTCTAACATTTATTCCTTATCAAAAAAAAAACTCTTAACATTTATTAATATGTAGAAAAAAGAAGAGGAAAAACAATATGCCCCCATGCAGGATCGAACTACAGACCTTCAGTTTACAAGACTGACGCTCTACCACTGAGCTATAGGGGCTTCAAATTTCGACAAATAATAAAGTTTATTTATTTTCTTATGACTAAGTAAATAAATAATTATAAACTGAAGAAGACCTAGTTAGCTCCCAAGTAACAGCACAACAGAGCACAGAACAGTGGAGAGGAGGTGAAGAAAATGGCGTCGTCGAAGAGTGGAAGTGCAGGATTGATGATGGAGAAGATGAGCTTGGAGCAACTCAAAGCCGTGAAGGAGCAGACGGATCTGGAAGTGAATCTCCTTCAGGACAGCCTCAACAACATACGCACCGCCACTACTCGTCTCGAGATCGCCTCCTCCGCCCTCAACGATCTCTCTCTCCGTCCTCAAGGTCTACTCCGGTTCTTCTCTATATGCGTCTTCTCCTATCGTACCTTCGATATACGAGTGTTCAATTGTAGATTGATGTGTGTTTCTAATTGAAAATTTAGGGAAGAAAATGTTGGTGCCCTTGACAGCGTCTATGTACGTTCCGGGAACACTTGACGATGCCGATAAAGTACTGGTTGACGTTGGAACTGGATATTTCATTGAGGTACCATTCGATTTTCTCCTAAATTTTTTAGTTTCTGGTTTTGGATTGGATTGGATTGGATTGAAAATTCTCGTTTGTTGCTTATTGCTTTTGATTTTTGAATGTAGTAGCTAGAAACAAGCAATTTTCTTCTCAACTTCTTATTTTCTGGCTTTGGATTGGATTGAAAATTCTCATTTCTTGCTTATTGCTTTTGATTGTTGAATGTAGTAGCAAGAAACTAGCTATGGCTTTGGATTCATTTGATTCAATCTCTTGACTCTTGCATTGTTTTTATCAATATATCATCCTAATGTTGTATTGTGTGTATGTGCTTGTGTCACTGAACATCATAGAAGACTGCATGCATAAATAACAGTTCCTCAAGAGTGCTATTTGGGCGAGAATGGCCCTATTTCTTGATCTTAGGCTCAAATATGGATAGAGTGAAGCATTTCATGTTTGATGTGTTGTGTGTGTTGATCTTAATGGTGAAGTACATAGGAATATAATGGTTCGGTGATTTACCTGTACTTGCTGCAAAGCTGGCCCTTGTGTGTTTTATACTATTCATTTAGCACTTCCATGATGCTTACTAATGTGCTGTTTTGAAACAGAAAACAATGGTAGAAGGCAAAGATTATTGTGAGCGGAAGATCAACTTGTTGAAGTCTAATTTTGACCAACTTCTCGAGGTATCTTTTAGTTTAATTGTAATGATAGGTTGCTTGGTGCATACTTCATAAGATGAATGTTATGCCTAGACTGATTTACATTGCACTCATAAGTTAAGCTGCGGGAATGGTACATACAAACAGCATTATAGAGTTTCTACTCTGTCTGGCAACAATGGCTCTGTCCTAAAACAAGTGTCCTGTTTCTCTTGCAATTTCGTCATAAAATGAGTGTCCTCTTTACTTTTGTAGGAAGTTAGTTATGTATGAATTACCAATAGTATCTCTATAATAAGTTAGTTAATATCCCTCAAGTTGGTTACAAGCATGTAACGGTGTTGCAAGAGAAAGTGTACAACACTAACTTACTATCCTTAATTTTTCTAAAAATAGAAACCAAACACTCATTTTGAGACGGATGGATCATAATGAAATGTTTTGATGTTAACATTAGGCTTGTCGAATGTAAACACCATCAAAATCGTTATAATTGGTTATTTAGTTATATACTTGTATCCTTTTTGCTTCTCCTACCTTTGAAGTTGCAACCTATTCTTGAATTGAGAACTTGTCTTGATTAAAATGCAGGTTGCAACTAAAAAGAAAAGCATTGCAGATGAAGCTACAGTGGTGCTCCAAGCAAAATTGAAGCAGTTGGGTCCAGCAACTTCCTGATCTCTTGTAATATTTATACGAAATTCTTGTGTTAACTGTCAATTGACTGTTATTGTAAGACCATAAAACTAGCAATCTTAGTTTTGCATTTCTCTTCTTGTTTATTTTGTTTAGCATCATCTATTGAAATGCCCATTGTGTTAAGGATTGAAGAGAGGGTTGATCTGGTAACTTGTTTTATAACAATTTCAACTTCATACTTACAAATGCTTGTGAGCAAAACCATATCAAACCCAGGTTGCAGTTTGTAAAAAAAAAATATATATCACAATTCCTCGCATCGTCACAGACAGAGAAAGCAAGTCGTCATACACAATAGACACATATTAGGGCAACGAGATTATACGAGTATCAACAAAATAAGCACTAGCAAGTCGTCATAGACAATAGACGCATATTAGGGCAACGAGATTATACAAGTATCAACAAAATAAGCACTAGTCAACGTCCGGATAAGTATGGGAGTATGCCGTATAACGGAAGTCACTTATAAGGTTCGATATTAGGTATTCAAACAACTGACGAACATGGAATCAAGGTCCTTGTATGGCTCCCTTTCACATAGTCTCTCAAAGTATGATATCTTCAATCCTCTATTCCTAGCAATATCGGAACGAACCCAACCCGAGCTATTTCTGGGAGCACCGGTAACTACAACCACCGTCTTTTCATCAGCCAGATTAGACAGTGCTATCATTGTCTCCGGCTCAGTGGCGGACGAGGCGTCCACCAGAAAAATATGACTGAAATGTCCAGCCGTTAAGCCCTCATTACGCAGACGAAAGCTACTCACAAAAGTCGACAATATCACCCTGAATTCTCGAAGTTCTTGGAGTGAAGGACAAGCGAAACACTCTTTTTTATAAACACAGGAGGGGAGAATATCAATCGGCACACCATCTATCTCCCGAAACGCAGCATTGGCACGAAACATATCAGATTCCGGAATGCTTGCCTTAAAGCTTCTCATTAGCAAATCACATGTCCTGTTTGTTGGCGCACAAATGAGAATCCGGGATTTCGGAGAGGCGTTGTAAATCTTGAGAACCGCTTCTTGCACAACGGATCCAGTTCTTGACAGTAATTCATTAGTTATGCAGAGTGAGCCCTTCACAAGATATGGAGGGGGAGCCTTGAGGCAAAAGATTTGGCGTAGTGCCATTTTTTGCCCCAAATCAAGTTCATTGTTGAAAGAAAACAAAGGCAGCGAGACAAAACGGTCTCTGGGTGTGCAATCTGGAAAGATGAAGTTCCGGAACAAAGGATCTGATGCAGCTTCAACAGCTTTGTGAGCTCGTTTTAAACAGACTCTGTTGAATGAGAAGCTAACATCATATTTGTGAGTCGAGCGATGCTGAGAATGAAAATCTCTTCCAAATTCCACTAACACGAGAGTGCTCTTCACCACGCGATGGATGATACCCTGTATGATATTTACATACACGCGAATTGAGCAGATAAGATCAAGAAATGAGATTTGTGCAAGTTCCAATAATAAAAGTTCATTACACTAACCTGAAATGGCTCAACGTTTCTACCTGAAGGCCGGACAAACACAAAGTCCCTTGATAGAAGGAAGGGCCTCTTCTCACGAACAGAATCAATCTTCAGTGCTACAAAGGTTTTCTCTTCCTTCTTTATGTTCTCGTTTAACCATTTGTTCTTGGTAGACTTCTCATAAATTGCAGCTGCTTCGATGTCCAAAGTCACATTCACGAGTTGAAAATCGCTCCATTTCTGACAAAACCAGACAAAATATATTTTCTCACAAAAATGTTTTGTTTGCTCAATTACACAAAGCTCGACTTATAAAGTACCTCGATATAGAAGTCCTCAGCATACAGCAAAGCAGCAAAGTAGTCTGTGTAGGTTGATGGTGATACGGGTTTGTTGAGAACTTCAGGCACGATATCTTTCTTGATCAAATCTTTGATATTTTCAGGAATGACATAAACATTCGAAGTGCCCTTCTGAACCCGAACATAACTTGCTGTTGCCTGAGAACTTGATGGATCAGAGGGCAGCCGAGACAAAGTGAACTTAGACAATGATGGTTGCGATCTAGAAGACAGATTGGGAGATGATGGAGGGGATGGAGCAGGAGGTCGGAGGAGTTTAGATGAGGAAGAACTTGGGGGCTTCGTAAATGAAGGTTGTTGGGGTGGTTTCGATGAGATTTGATTTTGAGGATGAGGTCTTGACAAAGACGGTGTTGAAATGTTGGAAGTTTGAGAGACTCTACTGAATATCTTTGATGCAATCTCATCAGACAGTGTAGCTGAATTGGCCGAAGGCAAATTCAAATCCCTTTGTTGATGAGTTTGGTTCTCATGATAATCTTGCATTAGGGGTGTGCTAGGGGAAGTCGGGATTGAGCTTGAGCTTGAGGAAGATTGGCTTACTGGGTGATAAGTAAATCTAGGAGCACGAGTAGTGGTAGTGCTGTGGAAATGAGAATCTCGAGAAGGGTTTGAGTTGGAAATTGTTCTGTCATGACTGCCAAGATCATAGTCATGTTGCTCTTGTTCTTCGCAACACAGAATGCATCGAAAAATTTCAAGAAAAGCAGACATGTTGTGTGTTGTGGGATCAAAACCTAAGTAGCATCAACACCTCTACTTGGGGGGGTCAGTTGCTATTTGCTGGTTAGAAATGAGATAGATCAAAACCAAACCAATTAGTCAGATTATCATATACTTCAAAGTAGTGGTAAGCAACAAGACTGCATATAAAATGTAACAACAACAACAAGTAGCCGAACAATTAGAGGTTGAGACTCAGCCAAAACACAAATGATATGGATCTGGGCGGGCGGCTGTGGATGCTAATTTGTGAGGTAACATCTACTCGTTGGTTTTGACTTTGAGATAGGGTTGTGAGCAAAAATATAATATATATAGATCATCAGAGAAAAAACATGAAAAATTCATGAAAACCTGAGATGATGGAAGTTGAAATTTGTGAATGGAACAATACGAACATACAAAGATCTGAGAGCTCCTAAAGTTGAATTCGGTCTATGAAAACCATAATAAGAAGAAGGTGATTTTAGGGACTGTGATTGGTTGGTACTCTTAACATTAAAATCCCCAAAATGAACAACCTTAAAATCTAATCTGATATGCAATTCCATTTTCTGATCAGTAGAGCAAAAAAAATATCAGAGAAATGGTAGAGAAGAGCTAAATACAATGGTTTGGGCTTTCACATTTTGGGCTTCCCATACTAAAAGGTCAACCTTATTAGTTGGGTTTGGCTTCTACCATTATATTTAGCTCATTTTCATTCTATTTTTCTAATGTGGGACAATTACCCACTTCAACAGAAGCAAAGACTACAATAAAGTATAAACTCACCATTGAGTTCTGATATATTGGGTAAAATGTCACTGGGCCCTTGGACTTACCGGTTTTTTGGATTTGACACTCAATTAGGATTTTGCATGGTTTTAAACCTTTAATTTTCCATTTTCTTGAAAAAAGTCCAAATGGCTTGTGATAACCGGTAAGTTACCGCCACGTCAGCAAAAATGCCACGTTGACCCGCCACCTCAGCACTCCATCCACGTCATCATGTCACGTGTACGAACGCATGACGTGACCAAAATGACGTCGTCTTGGCAAAATCCTTTAAACTTAAAAAAAATTGAAAATGTGCTTTTACTATTTTGCCCTTTATAGTTTTCAATTTTTTATAATTTTACCCTCTCCGACTCTCTCTCTCTTCTCTCTCTCCTCTCTCTCCTATGTCCTTTATAGTTGAATTCATATACCTTTGTAGTTGAGTTTGATTCTCATGGTAATCTTGCAGAAGGGGCGTGTAAGGGGAAGTTGAGGTTGAGGTTGAGCTTGAGGAAGATTGGCGTACTGGGTAAGGAAAGCTAGGAGCACGAGTAGTAGTAGTGCTATGAAAATGAGAATCTCGAGAAGGGTCTGTGTAGGAAATTGTTCTGTCATCACTGTCAATATTAATTAACCTAAGTTACCAGAGAAAGCTACCTGAGAAGCAATCCCCGTTCCATAACGTTTTGTTCCTGAACATGGAACGCCAACGAACCAAACGTGGTTCTAAGATTGAGAATTATTCAATTAGTTATGTTATTACTAAATGTTTAGGAACGGAAAAACTCCGTTCCTGTTCCAAAGTAGCCTACCCCAAATGTTCCAAACTCTAAAACCTAAATGTTAGGCGTTCCCGTTTCCGTTTCTAGATCCAGGTAACTTAGATATAAACTAAATAAATAAAAGAATGAAATGAAGCATTAGGGTTGTGAACTTGTGATATGTAGCAAAACAAAAAAATTGAAAAATTTATGAAAACCTGAGATGATGGAAGTTGAAACTTGTGAATGGAACTGTGTGGTTGCTATTTTGCTAAAACAGTACAAACTCACAAAGATCTGAGAGCTCCTAATGTTGAATTCAGTATCTGAACATAATGACAATAAATAGAGAGAGAGGTGATTTAGGGAAGTAATTTCTGTGATTGATTGATACAGTTGACTTGCCCTACTCTTAACATTCAATCCCCAAAATAAACCATCTTAAAATCTAATGATCTGATACAATTCCAAGAAAAAGAGACAAAGAAATGGTAGAGAAGAGAAGAGAAGATTGCAGTTACCTGGTGAGTCCAGTAATGGATTTGGGAATTGGTGTGCAGTCACAGACACAAAGCTAGATTGGCTTTACTAAAAAGATTCTTAAAAAAATAATTAAGAAAGACAATACCCAAGTTTACTTTTGAAATTTCAAGCACCAACCCCAACCCCAACCTGATGTCAGCAATATGAATTCAGATCTGTTGTTTGACAAAGGTCTGTTTATAAATTAGTTCATCATTTACAACATCTTGATGTGTGATGGAGTAGTATTTTTTGTTTCTTTCAACCTTCCTTTTGGTTATGATCATTCTACTCAAATAATGAAACTATGCTAGTTACTTATATTGGTTTTTTTTATACTTACACGTCACTTCGATGATGTAGCGTTGTGCGATTGAAGCACTCCGTCTGATTTACTAAATTTGTATATATTCAATGAAATATTATGTGAGTCAAATTAATTGAATCACACTGTCCCGCCAGGGCACGATTATGGCTGAAAAGAAAAACTTTGGTAAAAATGACCAATAGGGCTTCCAAAGAGGAGAAGATTTATTTATTTATTTATAATTATTCGATTAGGGAGAAGAAAAGTAAATAAATTTCACTGCAGATGCTCTAATGGTAGAAAAGAAGAATTCTTGGATGTACATGGACAACATCCTGCTGTTAGAACGTTGTAATCCTGACGATGTCGGGGAACTTCGTCGTTTTAGCGATTGATCAGAGACCACCAACTCGGGTAGGATCATGTTTCGAGTTTGTGAATTTTTCAGGTTTGATCCTTTTGGAGAGGAAGAAAGTCCGGCGAGTTCGACGTTGCGGGACATATCGAGAGGAAGTAGATTCGCCTCAGGATCAACTAAGGGTGCTCTATGTTCTTTGATATTGATCATGAGTATTCACCCACATTCAAGGAAAGATTGACATCTTAGTTTAGCTTTGCTTTAGTTTCGGCTAGTCGTTTAGGGTTTGGTTTGTTCTTTAGATTGTGTCCTTTTCTTTTTAGTTATTTGTTTTGTTGCTCGCTCAAATGACGTGACCCTAACTTGAATAAAGTCTTTCTTTCCACTTAAAAATAAGTGATCATAGAAAGGTTAATCGGGCGAGCTTGAGTGGGCGGGGCGGGTAAACGGGTAAAACCCAAATGAAAAAGTAAGGCACAAGCCACGCCACCACCACCATCACCACCATCGCGTAACAACTAGGCAGAGCACAGAATAAGCAGCCGCGACGACCGCGACTGCGACCAACCAAGCAAAAAGGGTTTCAGAGCAAACCCTCACTCAACTCCGTCTTCTCCGACTTCCGCTTCTGCATTTTCCATTTGCAAGTTTCAATCTTTATGGCGGCAAGGGCATCCACCAAATTATTCCGTACAAGGCTCGTTTCTCGCCCGCCGGGACTTGGACCCTCCCGGCATTGCTCTTCTGCTGCTCCTCCTCCTCCGCCTCCACCGCCACTTTCCCCGCTTAAGATTCCTCACTTTTCCAAAAAGGTTACTCTTCTCTCTCTACAGACACACACTCTTAAGCCTTTTGTTTGCTGCTTCTTTCTATTTCGTTTGGTTTCCTGCAAAATTTTATTGGATGGAACTTCAATTTTTTCCGTATGAATGGAGTTCAATGCTACTGCTGCTGTGTTTTGTTCATAAAAATTGAAACTTGAAGTCTTAAACTGGTTTCCCAATTTTATTGGTATTGTAAGATATGTGAACTAAGTTTGGAAATTGTATACAACAATTTTTGTTTATAGGAATAGCAGTGTACTAAATTCTAATTATTCTACCTCTTGGTTGCTTCTTTCCAACTGTAGGGTAGGTTGCTGACAGGGGCCACCTTAGGCCTAGTTATAGCCGGAGGAGCTTATGTGAGTACTGTCGACGAAGCAACTTTCTGGTATTTCATTGATTCTCATCTCTTATGTACTCAGTTTATATATTCTATTTCCATTCTTGTTGCATTTGCCTTTGACACCCTGGTGGACTACATTTACATATACACGGGTCTCTATGCCTTTCGAGGACCCATATACCTTGTATGAAGTTTAAAAATGAAATGGCAGCAATGTGGTGTATCTATTATGGATTAGGTCACCGTATGAATTGGCATATGTATGTACACACATGTATTGAACTTTGAGACTTGTACCGTTGACCCTTCATGATAACCTTTTACTGTGAAATTTTCAGTGGCTGGCTATTCTCAGCAACAAAACTTGTGAATCCATTATTCGCCCTTTTGGATGCTGAGTTTGCTCATGGATTAGCTGTTTCAGCTGCTGCTCGTGGTTGGGTTCCCAGGGAGAAGAGGCCTGATCCGTCAAGTTTAGGACTGGAAGTTTGGGGGAGGAAGTTCTCCAACCCCATAGGCCTTGCAGCTGGTTTTGATAAAAATGCTGAAGCTGTTGAAGGCCTACTTGGTATGGGTTTTGGATTTGTAGAGGTTGGCTCTGTTACCCCTGTTCCACAAGAGGGTAATCCAAAGCCACGGATCTTCAGATTACGCCAAGAAGGGTGAGAATTCCTATTTATCCTTTTACTTCAAATTTTGAATTCAATCTAGTTTATTTTGTAGCCTTGATGTGTCGTATTGAGTAAATATTTATGCATTCGTTGAAAAGGTTCTTGTCTCTTGGACATTTTAGATTTTCCATCCCGATTTATGACGCTGCTATGGCTTTTGTTGCTGTTGTTTTTGTTGTTGCCAGTGCTATCATCAACCGCTGTGGCTTTAATAGTGAAGGCATTGTTGCTGTTGCAAAGCGATTGGGTGCTCAGCATGGTAAGAGAAAGTTGGCTGAAACGTCGAGTACCTCATCAGCCAGTGATGACATCAAACAGGGAGGCAAAGCTGGTCCTGGCATTCTTGGGGTCAATCTTGGAAAGAATAAGACTAGTGAAGATGCTACTGCAGATTATGTACAAGGAGTTCATACATTATCCCAGTACGCCGATTATTTGGTAGTCAAATTTTCTGCTTTACTAGAGTTTCTCTATTCTTTGGACAATTATATCCTATACAAGATTGATGAGACTTACATGTGTATGTGATGGTTATTACTTGTGGTTTAGAGTACACCTGCAAGTTAGCTGTTTTGAAGTCTAAAACATGGGAAAAAAGATTGTCATCTGATTCTATTGATGAAACTTCACGACATGTTAACTAATTGTGCACAGGGTGGATTCTCTCCCACGAATAAATTATACTTTTTCTTCTGTGTATGCACTTCCTGTTCTCTTCTGATGTCAGAATTAGCACTACACGAACCCCAAAAGAAACGTTTTGTTATTTGAGTCTGTGGGATCTTAGTCCACAGGAATGTTACTCTGGAAGCATTCCTTGCAACCTTCAATCTTTACGGGTAAGTGTAAAGTATGAAATACCAGTTTCTGACTGTTTTGATCTTGGAACTGAGAGGGAAATTTTTTCCTGATTGAGTTGAGTGTCGTGTTTGGGTTATTTTTTCAATCTGCCATCACATTCAGATAGTATAAAAATATAGTTCTTTTGACACATCTAGATTAATATCCTTTTGCATTAGTTTTATGATCCATGTGTTACATGTGTAGGTTATTAATGTTTCATCACCAAATACTCCTGGATTGCGTATGCTTCAGGGAAGAAAACAATTAAAAGACTTGGTTAATAAGGTAAGGAGCTGTAAGCATGAACCTGAGATACTCTTTATATGAAGTTACGATTTACTGTAACTCTGCTTCTATACAGGTTCAAGCTGCTCGTGATGAAATGCAATGGGGTGAGGAAGGTCCACCTCCATTGCTAGTGAAAATTGCTCCAGATCTGTCAAGACAAGACCTTGAAGATATTGCAGCAGTATGTATATACTAGTATTTTAGTTATGTTCTCTACTTCTACATATATAATGTTCTTATCGCCTACTGCTTTCTTCTATTACAGGTTGCTCTTGCACTCCGCTTGGATGGATTGGTAATTTTTCTTGGCTTGAAACAATACCATTTTTTTTCATTGCAGGCGATGAATTGATATAAAAATAATAAGCATGACCTCAAGGACATATGATATATTTGCTAAAACTACTAATCAGCATTTATATGGTTTAAGATAAATACCAAAGTACAAACAACCTAATTATACATTTATGCATATTCTACTATATTATAGGAAATCTCAAGATAAGTTCACACTTATCCTGCCAAAACAATTCCATTTCTTAAAAAGTAAGAACTTAGGATGATATTTTTATGCATAGAGGTTAAAATATGTATTGATTATGGAAATCATTTACGACAACCTTAAGCCTATTAGCTTAGTGTTATTATGCACCTTCCCGAGGAAGTTATCAATTCCTTCTTTATTACTATACCACAAAACCACTTCTTGGACTTGTATACATTCGATCTTCTCGAATTCTGTTGCACACACACTCTTCTCTATCTCTCCCTTCTACTATTTGTTCTTTTTTCCTCATCTATTGGTGGTTCTTATACTTTTTTTTATTTTTTTTTTTTTTTTTTTTTTTTTTTTGTATTATGTACTTGAAAGATTATCTGTTACTTCATTCCCCTTGGAATTAAGTAAAAAGTGATAAAGATTTGCTGCATTTTTTTGTTTTAAATTTCAACCAGACTATAATAAATGCTCCAATAAAGTCGATAGGCTACCACCTTTTAAACCCGGAAAGAAGATGTTAAGGCATGCTGAAACTTGTAGTGATCATGTTGTACGAGTGTTTTTGTTATTGCTGATAATGATTAAGGAATACTATCATCGTCTTAATATTTTCTTTTGACTTTATGTGGGCAATATATGATATTAAATTTGTATTGATTTCTTTTTTTCATTTTCCTCTTCGTATAGATCATATCGAATACAACCATTTCAAGACCAGAATCTGTTAGTAATAGTCCAGTGTCCAATGAAACTGGTGGATTAAGTGGAAGACCTCTATTTGATTTGTCTACAAATGTCTTAAAGGAGATGTATGTTCTGACCAGGGTATGCCAACTTTTCATGTACTATGTATTTGAACTTTGTGTGATGAGTGGAAGCTTAACCATGAAATTCATTATTTGTTTTATCAGGGGAAGATACCTTTAATAGGCTGCGGAGGTGTTAGCAGGTAAAATCGCAGTTAGAACAGTTTTCATTGTTTTCTTCATAACCAAGCAGCATCTATTGGTATGTGCAATGATCATTAAGTTGTCTGTATCTGATTCAGTGGTGAGGATGCTTACAAGAAAATTCGAGCCGGAGCAACTCTTGTTCAACTCTATACAGGGTTCGCTTATGGTGGCCCTGCGCTTATTCCTCAGATGAAGGTACTCCACCAAATTCATATTTTGAAAACTGAATGGGGCAAACTTGTTTTCAGTAAAATGCTCTTCTACACGTGATTAGTGGTTTAAATGAGATTGGGGACGTAGGTTTTGTTAAGTACGTAAATAACCAAAGATACCAGGATCGAATATGCATGTTTTGGCGTAAACCATCATCATGTTTCCACCCTAAAATAAGAAGTTGAATTTGAAGCATATTGTTGAATTCTGACCTGTATGTATTTATTGTTTGTGTTTCTCTTAGGCTGAATTGGCTGAGTGCTTAGAAAGGGATGGCTTCAAGTCTGCCCTAGAAGCAGTTGGTGCAGATTTCAGATGATATTTGTTGGAGTTGAAGAGCTAGAGTGGAGCACAACATGAATTGTACTTATAATATTTCATTTGTGACTGTAGTTTTGTTACTCTGGATTACAATTTTGACATGTGTAATGTGAGGAAAAGGGAATGTTACACACACACACACTATCTCTCTCTATGTGTAATTTATTCAGAGGTTTTCATGCAATACTGGTTGGAGAATGGTGAATAAATTTCCTTTATAACTTGATGTTTCTCACACTATGTATCAGTTAAGTGTAGATGATTTTGAAGTATCTTCACCCATTTACCTTGTGTAGCTCAACTGATAGAAAAAAAACTCACTCTAAACTATAAATCTGATTCGAATGAGTTTCTGTATCACTAAGACTAAATGCATTGTTATCTTCTGATCTAGCTTGAAATAAACATCGGACTCGACTACCACCCCATTCCAATGTCCAACTCAATGATTTCCTGTTATGCTCGCTTGTTGGAAGATAACTTACGAATTTAATCGGTTGTTGAATTCATTGAAAGATTCAAGTGAATGAGATGTTGTTTATGTATGTAAGAACTTTATGTCTTGAATTATAACAAGACGAGCTTTTAAAAGTTGGGTCGCGTCACGTATTTAAATATAAAAAATAAAGTTAACCAATAATCCAATTGATTAAGTTCCTAAATGAATAGGCAGAGAGGAGAGGGTGAATAAGTAATTTCACAGTGTACTGAGAGAGGAAAAGAAATTGAAGGAGCATTATCTTCATCAAGTTCACTGCTTGTGTTATTGACAGTTGAGAGCGGGAAAGGCAAGTGAAATCCATCTGAATCTGTGCTTTGCACAAGGTGAAGTTACAGAGATAGCCATAGCCATAGCCATAGCTCTCCACTTCTCTTCTTTCAAATGTGAGTGCGCTGTTCTTGTTGCTGCATAATTTGATTATACTAGTTCCAGTTTTGTAATTGAAGCCAACATCTTTAATGGTTTAGTTTAGTTTAGTTGCAGCACAAGTCGATAAGCCGGAAAATGGGTTTTGGTTGTTGTGCTACTTTTCTTCCTCCAAGCTCTCATCTTATGGTCGGTGAGCTATTGAAGAGCTCCAAGGTTTTTCATCTGGTTTGTGTTCTTTCTTCCATTTTGCCTCTAAATCTTCCTTCAATTTGTGTTTCTTGTTCTTCAGAGCTTCCTTCTCTTTTTGACCACTCATGTGGTGTGGAGGGTTTTTATGTGTGGCAATAGTTGATAAAATTAGGTCAATATTGTACAGTTATATGGTGGGTTTCACTTGGAAAGGGTTCAAAGGAACTCAGAGCTGCAAATATTAATGGTATAATAATACTAGTTTAGTGGAATTGTGTATTGCTAATACTGACTTGGTCATCCCAATTTGTGTGAAGTAGAAAAAAATATGGGAGAGATGGTTCAGTCTGTAATAAAATGTCAACAAGACAATATTAATTGTAACTTAGAGTTAGGTTGTTCTGATAAAGTTTTATGATGATGATGTTTTGATTACAATACACAGTAGAGATTCTTATTGGGACTAATATTTGATTTGCAACCGCCGACTCAGATTGGCTAGTGTTTCTTTAAGGAAATGTTTCAGGTGTCATGCATGTTGATCATTTATCTATTTGGCATATGCAGCCGCAGAACAGACGGGTTAGTAGGTCACAAAGAGCTTCAAATATTCGAGCTTACTTTGGCTTGACGACACCACCTTATGAGCTTGTAAGTAATTTTATAAATTTCATTTTGGTTTTTATAATGTACAAGTTCCTTTTGAAAAAAGAAAATCAGAAAATTGAAATAGCCCTTTTGCCACTAATGTGTCAACCACTCACTGATGATGCAGACTTAAGAAACTGATAATCCATTTGAGTATTATGCTTCTGTGAAGATCTCTGTAATATTTGAGCTCATCCTAACACACCTATTTTCCTTCTTATTGATATATTCCACTGGTTTGTGAAATTGTGGACTTGTTTTGTGATTTTTATTTATAGTTGCCCCCTTCCGGCTCCTTTGTTCTTTCTTCATTTCTTTTGTCTCTGCAGGATGCTTTGGAACCATATATGAGCCGGAGAACACTAGAGATTCATTGGGGCAAACATCATCGCGGCTATGTTGATAGTTTGAACAAGCAGCTTGAGAAGAATGACATACTATATGGGCACACTAGGGATGAGCTAGTTAAAGTAGCATATAATAGGGGAAACCCCTTTGTTGAATTCAACAATGCTGCCCAGGTTTGTCTAAAAATCTCCTTGGCCTAAAGTTTTGATGGGTTTATCTTAGTTAATCTAGTTGGACTAGCTTATAGTGGCTAGTGGTCTGGCAAACTTCTAGCTGTAAATTGGTATATTTTACCATGTGGGTTTTACCAGCTGATAGGTAATGACACGGCTGTTGTGCATGGAGGCTTTTAGGGCAGCTAAAATTTTGATTCATACTGAGGAATGTTACGGGCTTCAAAAAATGATCTATTGTATAGAATAATGGAATGTTCCTGTGACACACAGTCACACACAATGGTTTGTTTTAGTAGTATCTTAAACGACAAACTCCAAAAATTCTTAAAGAGTAATTAGTTGGCCATACTAATCCCAATAATGAGTTGGCCATATTATCCATTTCACCTAATTGCATTATTCTGCTGTTCATTTGGGACACACAATGGTTTGTTTTAGTAGTATCTTAAACGACAAACTCCAAAAATTCTTAAGAGTAATGAGTTGGCCATACTAATCCCAATAGTGATGTTAATCTTGAACTCGTAAAATATATTAGTCAAATTAAGAACGTGAGAGAAAATTATATTTCCTACAACGGTATAATATTAAAA
>JAYMTH010000876.1:0-17339 GCA_036897465.1 Pelargonium australe | reverse complement strand
GGGGGGGGGGGGGACAAAGAATAATAATGGTATTCGTTATAACAGATGGGAATTTTCGTTAGGTTATTCTACTTTCCTTTTTCATGTATTTGAAATATTTATTTGGCTTACTGTATGATTTATTATATGGAATCAAGTTGTTTTACATAGATGTACTCTGCACCTGAATCTTACTTTTTAAAGTTAGTAGCTTTTAGCTTGCTATAACTCTTGTCTTGACATGGTGAGTGTTTCACAATTGTAGATATGGGGCTGATATTGCACGAGGGGTTGCTGAACTGCATGCTGCAGGCGTTGTTTGTATGAACATTAAACCGTCCAATCTTCTTTTGGATTCTAGTGGACGTGCAGTGGTTTCTGATTATGGCCTTGCTGCAATTCTGAAGAAACCTTCCTGCCGGAAAGCTCGATCAGAGTGTGACACCTCAACTGTCCATTCTTGTATGGACTGTACAATGCTTAGCCCACATTACACAGCTCCAGAAGCATGGGAGCCCGTGAAGAAGTCATTGAATCTGTTTTGGGATGATGCCATTGGTATATCTGCGGAGTCAGATGCCTGGAGTTTTGGTTGTACATTGGTGGAAATGTGCACTGGTTCAATTCCGTATGCGTTTTAACTATTAATTTATTGCAGAACTATTTCTTGCCCTATTTATTTTGATTTTCTTTAATATTTCTATTTTTATTTCATGGTATTGTTGTGAATAATAATAATTAATAATATTTTTGCAGGTGGTCTGGTTTAAGCGCAGAGGAAATTTATCGAGCCGTTGTCAAGGCTCGGAAACTTCCTCCACAATATGCAAGTGTAGTAGGTGTTGGAATACCTAGGGAGTTGTGGAAGATGATTGGTGAGTGCCTTCAGTTTAAAGCATCAAAAAGACCAAGTTTCAATTCGATGTTAGCAACATTCCTCCGTCATTTGCAAGAGATACCTCGCAGCCCCCCAGCAAGCCCTGATAAGTAAGAACAGAAAAGTTATTGTTTTAATATTTTCTTATTGTTCTTTAGTTGTACTTTCTATACCATGAATTTTGTTGGAGTGATATTTGGCTTGGCCTTGGGTGAGGCTGAGATAAGTGTATGTTTGTCTCACAGGTCATTGTATTGGGAGAGATGATTTTATTTTATTTTTCTATTATATTTGATTTGATTGAATAAATTTTCCATTTTGCATGTGTAAACAGTGACTTTGCCAAATATCCTGGGTCCAGCATGACAGAATCTTCACCAGTTCCAGACTTGGAGGCTTTCCAGGATAACCCTAGCCATCTACATCGGCTTGTGTCTGAAGGGCATGCAGGCAGTGTTAGGTTAGTTCTTTTTGGTACAGTTGTTTTTGTTCTAGTTTTCTTATCCGGTGCACCTCTTTTATATCTTAATTACATGCTCAATTTTCATTTGTTGCAGAGATCTACTTGCAAAAGCTGCTGGATCGGGTAGCAACTCAATATTTTCACTATTGGAAGCACAAAATGCTGATGGCCAAACTGCTCTCCATTTGGCATGTAGACGTGGTAGTGCAGAACTTGTTGAGGCTATTTTGAAGTACAAAGAGGCGAACGTGGATGTTTTGGATAATGATGGAGATCCTCCACTTGTTTTTGCATTAGCTGCTGGATCCCCAGAATGTGTTCGTGCTCTCATCAAAAGAGGCGCTAATGTCAGATCTAGGTTGAGGGAGGGCTGTGGTCCCTCTGTTGCTCATGTTTGTGCACATCATGGTCAACCTGATTGTATGCGTGTACGTATTTGGTTGGTTGGATGGCTGTTACTTTTTTCTGGTTTCTCAATGGTTCCACTCTTGATGTATATTTAAATATTGTCAGGAGTTATTATTAGCTGGCGCTGATCCCAATGCAGTGGATGATGAAGGTGAATCTGTTCTGCACAGAGCTATTTCCAAGAAATATACAGACTGTGCTCTTGTAGTATTGGAGAATGGAGGGTGTAGATCAATGGCTGTTATAAATTCAAAAAATCTGACGTAAGTATGAATTTATTACTTTATTGTTGGCAATTTAAATATCAGAATGGAGATAACATGTTGGAAAACGGTGAATTTCCTTCTCTTATGTTTACCATTCCTAGATGCCATAACCATACTGTTGACAAATTTGATCCCTGGCCTTTTGTACAATAAGAAGTGCTTTGCATGGGGAACCTACTCATTCTTGCAACCTAATGGCTAATGCCTGATTCAACTGATTGGTGGCTTCAATGGGAATTGTCCAAATGTGGTTTGTATGATTGATGTTTATGCTTTGAAGCATAGAGGTAACAATTCGGATTTTGGATCGAATTCGTTCGTGTTCGGATTGATAAAAACTATTCCGAATCCGATCTGAAAGGGATCTGGATTTGTTCGAATCGGACTGGATTTTAGTGTAAAATGTGCAGATTTGCCCAACATGTCCTGACCGGACCCATATTTTTAGGATAAATCCGTTTTGTTCGATCCGAAAATTGGCTGTATTGGATTTTGGATGCCCGCAGGTTCTGATCCGAATTGCCAACTCTACTTAAGCAAATAAGCTTTAAGCCTTTAACCAACAATGTATGTATTTGTGAAGTATTTGGAGTTTAACTATATGTTTCTTGATTTATGTTCACTTAGGTAAGGACCATCACTGCTTCTTTTGAATATTAACCTCTTCATCATCACTAGGAAAAGATTATAATACAAACTCAAGACAAATACTTACTCTAGATGGATGATTTAATTGAATTCTCTACCCTCCTTTCATCAGTGTAGATCCAATCACGAAATGACTATGCAATTTAGTTTTATTTATCATGCTCAACTTGAAAAGTTTGTAACATACCTTGGAGATCTATACTACATCTTATTTTCAAGTATTCCATGGTTAACAAATATTGTCTATAAGATTATGTTAGATACTGGGTAGCTGTGTAGCCTTAAATCAGTGGATCTTTGAAGACATATTAGTCTGAAAGGTGTTGTTCGGATAGGTGGGTATTTGATAATCATTTTAAAGCCTGATAGTAAACAAGAAATCCAGCTACAAATGGAATTTTTTTTCTACTTGTTAATGTCAACGTTTGCATCAATTTGACCATAAATTACTTTTTGTTTTGAAATTTTATTATTCCTTAATCATAGATCTAAAATGATTAAAAAATTATAAGTAATTTGACCGTACCTCTCTCCTGTAACTGTTCTGAAAAAAAAAAAAATCTTCTAGATCTGAAAATTTAAATGAATGTCTCTCTCTGCATATGCATTGGTTAAGAAACGTGCTTCGATGAATTACTTGGTTTTAACTCAATTAACATGCAATTGAAGTCTTGCTGTCCTTGTAATTAAGTCTAATAGTACATTTGGATGGTTATGATAAATGCAATGCAGCTTTAGTATATATGATTATCTAGGCCTCTCATTTTAATTAATTTAACAATTCAACAGGCCATTGCACCTGTCTGTAGCAACATGGAATGTGGCTGTTGTAAAAAGGTGGGTTGAGCTTGCATCACAAGAAGAGATCGCGGATGCGATTGACATACCAAGTCCAGTTGGCACTGGATTATGCATGGCATCTGCGCTAAAGAAAGATCATGAAACTGGTAAATGATCGAGTAGGCATGTATGCATTATAGTGATGACAACTATTGGATTGAAATATTTTCTAAATTTATTTGTAATGTATCAGGCTTTCAACTGATTATGATTTTATTTAGGGTAGTAGTTGATTACCTTTTTTATTTGTTTATTTACGCCAATAGAACATTGAGTTACAACTTGCATTAAAAAATTAGGGGAGTAGTTCTATAGAGGTAATGAAACTTGGTGGTAGAATGATGATGTGCTAGATGCTGTTATGGAGAACAAAGCGTGCTATAGGATGATAGATAAGAGGTTGAACTGTAGAAACTTATGAATAACATGAAATGACGAGGAAACTGTAACTGTACAAAGAAAGTAATTGCTGAAGTTAGGTCCAAAGCATATGCCCAGTAATAGAAAGAGTTAGAAACAAAAATAGAGCTTTATTGTAAAGGACCTTCTTACTTACAAACTTAAGTTAATAGGTAAATGCCCAAGCCCAATTAAAATTTATTTCAAACGCCTTCTTAAGTGCAAGGTCGTTGTGACTTTGCTTGTGGCATGTGCACAAACACTCAGGATTTGAATTAGTGGCCTCTAGGTCTATATGGCCGAAAATTTTAACTTTAATGTTTTATTTAAGTTGACATTCAGGATTTGCATTACTGACTGCTGGGCCTACATGGCTCTAGTACCATTTAGATGACCATCCCAACTAATGTTTAAGCTATAATAGTTGAAGATTTTAATTTTATTATAACTTATTTATATTTGAACAATATGACAATGGAAGAGTAGATATATCAATTGTGCAAGTGCATCAAGAGTGAGGATAATGTATTGTTAACTAGCGATGGGTAGATTAAGGAAAGATGGAATTAGTATTTTGACATCCTGCTTAATGGAGACATACTAGAGAGAGGTAGCTTAATTGAGATTAGTATTGTAGTCGAAGATAGGAACTGTAGTTTTGTAAGATGTATTATGATACGTAAGGTAAAAGAAACTTTGAAGAATAAGAAGGCAAGGCAATTTGTGAGGCTACGTAGTATTCCCATAGAAGTTTCAAGTACCTTTGGGCTTCGGGAGATCGAAATAGAAGTTGCTGACTGACCTGTTTAAGCAGATCTTGAGAATTACCAAGATGCTTGAGGAGTGGAGGACAAGTGCAATAAGTAATGATATTAAAAATAGAGGGACGTCTTGAGTCTTATAACGAAACTTTGATAGAGTAATAGAATATAGGCCAAGAATAGAAGCTAATGCTTAAGAGAACCATTTTTTCCTGGCAGATATACTATGCAAGCTATTTTTCAATTAAACGAGCTGATGCAAACGTATAGAAAGGAAAAGACTTACTCCTAGTTTTGTTGATTTAGAAAAAAGTTAATGACAAGGTTATAGAGAAGTGTTATGGTGGGTACGAGAGAGAAAGAAGAACATGCTAACTATATTAATCTAACTAGAGATATGAATGGAGGCGAGGAAACATGAGAGATTTTCCTATCACAATAAGATTGCATCAGGTATTGTTTTTTAGCCTTTTTCCTTTTGCCTTTGTAATTGATGAACTCACAAGACCTCTTCAAGATGGTCATTTGGTGTGTGTTTTTTGTAAATGATATTACCTTAGTTGATTAGAGTAAATTAGATGTCAATGCTAAATTAGATATATGGAGAGAAGCATAAGAATCCAAGGGATTTTTATTAAAGAGGACCAAAACTGAATATATGGTCTGTAATTTTGGCAAGGATAGGGGTTGAGTGATGGTTTAGTTATGTTAGAAGAAGAAAGTTACTAATAGCAATATGAGTTATCTATATAGCCTACTATGTTGTATGTCACTGATGTTGTTTCAAAGAGGTTGGAAAGCCATGATATGGGGGTAGCACAAATGATAATGCTTAGGTGGATGTGTGGCGGCACTAGGAAAGATAAATTAGGAATTAAACTATCCATGCAAGAATTCGTGTAGCTTCAGTTGAATATAAGATCCTGAAGTGGATTGGACTTGTACATTGTGGGGAGGCTAGTAACCCCATAAACAAAGACGGGAGAAACCAGTTTGGAGAAACTAAATAGGGTGGTAGGAGTAGACCTAAGTTAGCGTGGGAAGAATCTGTTAGAGAAGACATGAGAACACACGGCTTAACAGAGGAGATAGAATTAGATATGGGCAATAGGGCGAACTGGAGGAGGAGAGCAAAATATCCCAATGAGTTTTGCTGATGGAAACATGTAATTCACCCTAACATTGTTTGGGAAATGACTTGGTTTTGTTGTTATTGGTTTTCTGATATATATATATATATTTTTTACGTTAAATTAGAATGTGTGCATTGTTGTGGACACTATTGTTAATGAATATGAGATTTGGGTTACCACTATCATCATTGCGCTTTAAAAGGGTTCTTTCTTTTGCTGGTCCATCATCCACTGATTCTCTCTTTTGCTCTTTTATTATATTTATACGACTAGTGTTTATATTCTGTACATGCATTTCTCATTGTTGATGTCTTCATTCTGCTTCAATCAATTGTGCCACTTTGTTTATATGATTGATGTCTTCTGTTTGCTTCCATTACAAATTAGTTGATGTACCCAATTTTGTTTGTAGAGGGTAGAAAACTTGTGCAGATACTGCTAGCCGCTGGAGCAGATCCAACTGCTCAAGATGCCCAGCATGGGCGAACTGCTCTTCACACTGCTGCTATGGCTAATGATGTTGAATTGGTCAGGGTAAGTTAGATATCTATCAGTATTCTGTCCATTTCCTTATTGTTAATATCTCAACCCTATGTGCATTTGTTGCATCAACATCTTGAAATTTATCATATTTTCTTATCTGTGGTAATATAATTTTTGTGCATATTATTTGCTAGATTATTCTTGATGCTGGAGTTGATGTAAATATCCGAAATGTGCACAATACAATTCCACTCCATGTAGCATTGGCTAGAGGGGCAAAGTCATGTGTTGGATTGCTTCTGTCTGCTGGAGCGGACTATAATTTGCAGGTTCTTCTCTTTCTCAAGTCTTTTTATAGTTTATGTACATATGCTTACTGAAAATCTTAATTCAATGTATTTTCTTTTTCTTTTTCTTTTCCTGGAAGAAAGGTTGTTTATGATGATTAGATACCTTATATCATGCTTGGAAGCTAGGTCTGTCTCTCATAATGTTTCAGTTTCTTCACTGAGATTTGACGGCTCAAGTAAATCTACCATGTATTAATTTAGTAACTTTAATCACTGTGACCTCCATTTCTTTGACTATTCAATATCCTCTCCATCACTATTAGTGATCTACTTCAACGATTCAGAGAGATCACAGGTCCTAATATAATTGAAAACATATGAAGCTCTAGGAAATATGCAGAAGACATGTCAGCATTAAGCAGTAATGAGCCTTAAGGTTGTGATGTGATGAGTATTTTGGGGTTTTGTGGGGTCAGAGTGACTGGGTATGGTAATTGGAGACAATTCTTATATATTTCTTCAAGTTGGCATTTTTGGTTGGCCTTCACCTTGACACTTATAATGTCCGAAGTGAAAGTATCATGTAAATGTAATTTATTTTAATAGTTGTTTTCTTTGTAGGAGTGGCAGTTCATAAATCATTGTCGGTTATCTAATTTTTTTTTTTTTAGGATTTGAAACTTCCTTAATTCACTAAATACTGTTGAATTAAATTGTAGCACACAAAAGTGAGTTCCTGCTTCTCAGTCCCTCGCTTCTCTATTCTTAGAATGCTTCTGTCATAATTTCCAACTGGTTTTGATACTGCTGGTCTCCTCGAGATGATTATGTACTTTGTTTTCCCTTTTTATTTTGCTACTTACTAGAAGCATGTTGTTTCATTTTGTATTCCTCTTATGTATTCTTTTCATCATCAGGATGATGAAGGTGACAATGCCTTCCATATAGCAGCTGATGCCGCAAAAATGATACGTGAAAATCTTGAATGGCTCATTGTCATGCTTAGGAATTCAGATGCGGCTGTTGAAGTCAGGAACCACAGGCAAGTACAAGCTAGAGGCACTGGTTCTATCTGTGTTTGTAGTTTGTAGTTAAATGTCATATGGATACTGGCCTCTTTATCATATCTTATTTTAACTATATGGTTATTTGTGTGCTGATACCCATTCTGGAGCTCTAATTGCAATGTTATTGGGTGGCAGTGGAAGGACACTACGTGACTTTCTGGAGGCTCTTCCTCGGGAGTGGATTTCTGAAGATCTAATGGAGGCACTCGTGAATAGAGGAGTTTATCTGTCTCCTACAATGTATGAAGCAAAGATCTAATCTATTTTCTTGTGCATTAATTGTCTTGGTCGAAGTATATGTTTCTTTATGACTGAAATGTTATGTTTTGTGTCTTAGATTTGAAGTGGGGGATTGGGTGAAATTTAAAAGAAGTGTCACAACTCCTACATATGGGTGGCAAGGTGCTAAACATAAAAGTGTTGGCTTTGTACAAAGCGTGCCAGACAAGGACAATCTCATTGTTTCTTTTTGTTCGGGAGAGGCTCGTGTATCTGCAAATGAAGTTACAAAACTTATCCCGTTGGACAGGGGACAACATGTCCAACTTAAACCAGACATCAAAGAGCCAAGGTTTGGTTTTGGATATCAGTTAAACTATTAAAGATGTAGACATGGCAGTCTTTGTCCTACTTTGTATTTTTTTAGGACACTTTATCTTAATTTTGCTGTGCATTGTTTAGCGTTTATAATCCCATGTGTTTGCAACATGTACTAGAAGGGAAAGAATGACGACTGCTGGAAACTTAGTGAATAAATTAGTGAGCAGATTAAATGGATATGCATTTCGAAGTGTATTGCTGTTACATTGTTAAGGTGTCAGACATAATTCATGAGTTGTGGACCTTAGTTTTGACTTGCAACCCTTCTAAACCCCTTGGTTGAAATCCTAATCCTTTTTCTAGAAACTTCATTCTCGTTGGTAATCTTTTTGCCATGTAATTTCCATGCATGTGATGGCCCTCTAACTTTCCATGCTTAATGTTTCATATCTATACAGAGTTATTTGTGACTTTGTAGATAGTAGGTCATTCTGTTCCATGGTATGGTTTGTTTCTTCTGTAAACCTGTGCTTTAACCTTCAACAAAACGAGTCTAGAATTCCTTTAAAAATGTTAGGGCATATAGGTTCCTGAATGAAGTGGAATAGTTGAGATGAACCCTTTGATAGAATAAAATCAGATCTATGATGTTATTGTTAGGTTAAATCTGTTGACTGCTTGCTTGAACAAGATTATTTATCAAAACATATGGTCTGACTTGAAGTCATTGCTTAATCTTGGTGGTAATGCCTTTTTCGTTAGTTCTGATTGATGTGCATCATTTACAATCTCTATTTCTGTACACTTTTTTGAGCTGCCTAATTAAACTATTGATGACTTGTATTGTTCTGCTGTCAGGTTTGGTTGGCGTGGTCAGTCACGTGATAGCGTTGGAACTGTTCTATGTGTAGATGATGATGGAATCCTCCGTGTAGGATTCCCCGGTGCGTCCAGAGGATGGAAAGCTGATCCCGCAGAAATGGAAAGAGTTGAGGAATTCAAGGTTGGAGATTGGGTTCGCATCCGCCCAACTCTTACAACGGCAAAGCATGGATTAGGATCAGTGACTCCAGGGAGCATAGGAATAGTATATTGTGTCAGACCCGACAGTAGTTTGTTATTGGAATTAAGCTATCTTCCGAATCCATGGCATTGTGAACCAGAGGAGGTCGAGCCTGTTGTCCCTTTCAGGGTAAAGGAGAATAAATGGCTTATGCTTGTGTGAATGAATTCCACACACACCAACACATTTGTTTTCTTCATTTACTGTTTTCCATAACTATCATTTATGACTTCGCAGATTGGTGACAAGGTATGTGTTAAGCGATCCGTTGCAGAACCGAGATATGCTTGGGGTGGTGAGACCCATCATAGTGTTGGTAGAGTCAGTGAGATCGAGAATGATGGACTCCTGATAATTGAAATACCGAACCGACCAATTCCATGGCAGGCTGATCCATCTGACATGGAAAAGGTGGAAAATTTCAAGGTAATATCTGTCTTTTCTTTCTTCGTATGTGTGAACTCTGAAAGATCTGTATTAATTTTTTGTATCATGTTTGCTTAACCATGATCAGGTGGGGGATTGGGTTCGAGTAAAAGCTTCCGTATCGTCTCCAAAATATGGCTGGGAGGACATTACTAGGAACAGTATAGGGCTAATCCATAGCTTGGAGGAGGATGGTGATATGGGTGTCGCCTTCTGTTTCAGGAGCAAGCCTTTTTCTTGCTCCGTTACAGATATGGAGAAAGTACCTCCTTATGAAGTGGGACAAGAGATCCACATGATGCCTTCTGTTACTCAGCCACGACTTGGATGGTCAAATGAAACTCCAGCTACTGTTGGAAAAATTACGAGAATTGACATGGATGGGGCTTTGAATGTAAGTATATACATTTTTACATTTTAAGTTTTAACATTTTTTTTTTTTTTAAGCACACTTGGTAAAATTATCAAGGACCTGTCCTTATTCTGTGTATGTAGGTGAGAGTGCCTGGCAGACATAGCTTGTGGAAAGTGTCTCCTGGAGATGCAGAGCGGCTTTCAGGATTTGAAGTTGGTGATTGGGTACGTTCAAAGCCGAGCTTGGGTACTAGACCAAGTTATGACTGGAACAGTATTGGAAAAGAAAGTTTAGCGGTTGTTCATAGTGTACAGGACACTGGTTATCTGGAGTTGGCTTGTTGTTTCCGTAAAGGAAGGTGGTCTACTCATTATACAGATGTTGAAAAGATTCCAAGCTTGAAAGTTGGGCAGCATGTTCGGTTCCGAAATGCTATGGTTGAGCCAAGGTGGGGCTGGAGAGGTGCCCGGCCTGATTCACGTGGTGTGATAACCAGTGTTCATGCTGATGGAGAAGTTAGGGTTGCTTTCTTTGGTTTGCCAGGGTTGTGGAGAGGAGACCCTGCAGATCTAGAGATAGAGCAGATGTTTGAGGTGGGAGAGTGGGTGAAATTGCGAGAGAAAGCAAGTAATTGGAAATCCATTGGGCCAGGTAGCATTGGTGTTGTACAAGGAATAGGGTATGAAGGTGACGCGTGGGATGGGAGCATTTTTGTTGGCTTTTGTGGTGAGCAAGAAAAATGGACGGGGCTTACTTCCCATCTAGAAGGAGTGGATAGGCTAATGGTAGGTCAGAAAGTTAGGGTTAAACTATCAGTGAAGCAGCCGAGATTTGGGTGGTCGGGCCACAGCCACTTAAGTATTGGAACGATATCAGCTATCGATGCTGATGGGAAACTAAGAATATATACTCCTGCTGGTTCCAAGGCATGGATGCTGGATCCATCAGAAGTGGAGTTGGTGGAGGAAGAGGAGCTGCGCATTGGAGACTGGGTCAGGGTTAGGGCATCAACTTCAACCCCTACGTACCAGTGGGGGGAGGTGAATCATTCAAGTATAGGGGTGGTGCATCGGATGGAAGATGGGGAGCTTTGGGTGGCATTCTGCTTCTTGGAGAGGCTGTGGCTTTGCAAGGCATGGGAAATGGAAAGGATTAGGGCGTTCAAGGTGGGGGACAATGTGAGGATTAGAGAAGGGTTGGTGACGCCACGATGGGGTTGGGGAATGGAGACACATGCAAGCAAGGGACAAGTGGTAGGGGTAGATGCGAACGGGAAGTTGAGAATTAAATTTCAGTGGAGAGAAGGGAGGCCGTGGATTGGAGATCCTGCAGATATCGTACTTGACGAGGGCTTGTCATGAGACACTCGTAAGCATCTTTTGTTATCTCAGTTCACATACACAGACGCAGATTTTTGGCTGGATATGAGAACGAGGGAGATGGTGGTGGTGCAGTGTTGGATCCGAGATTGTATGCATGGCACGAGTAGAGTGATCAGTGCACCACAGTGAATTTATTTGTTGTTAATAAATAGAAGAGTGAGCGAGCGAGCATAGGGAGAGCAGGTACAGAGAGAGAGAGAGAGAGAAGACAAGTAAGGGGTAGAAGATGCTCACCTCAGTGTTAATTATAGGAAGAAATATTACATGAGCAGACAAGGAAATGTAGCTGTAGCCATTTGTATTCCATAGATGATGATGATGATGTTGTTGATGTTGTTGGTACTTGGTGAGCTTTTCAGGTATATATATACTTGGTTATTTATACCTTGCTTTGTACAAATTGGACCCCTATGATTTTGTGAGTTAATTTCAGTTTTCAAGTCATTTTGCTACCTCCTTTTCATTTCTTTTTATAAGCAAAAAGGTACTTCATTGATTAGATGGAAATAGATCAATGTTTAAGAAGCTCAGGTATGTTCCGATTCTGGATTTAAGAGTTGTTGGAGGATTGAAGAAAATTTCCGATAGGAGGAGTTAGGGAAGCACCACTAGTAAGAGAAATCTTTGTCATTCCAAAACACAATTTAGGATTCATTCCCGAATTCTTACTTTTATGTCATTCCTAAACTTGCATTCTGCGTAAACGAAGGAACAAAAGAATGCGCATCTTATTATTCCGGGACATTCGAGTTTTAATGAGACCACATTACTTTGGAACTGAAAAACATCAACATTACACTAAAAGTACAACACTAGAAGGAGGAAGAGAAGAAACAGTATTTTTCTTTAGTAGGAATAAGAAACGAATCGAGTATTCTGTCACTTGATCATCAAAATTCAATTGCAATAGAAAAAGGTTCCCCTAAGGTAGATGATGCCAACTTGTGCGTCTAAATAATGTGCACAAAGTAAAATTAGCAACTCACTGTGTCTGCGTTGTGTTGTCCGGGAAATCCTCCCCTGCACTTGACTTTTCTGTGCACCACTTGGAGAAGCCTTCCACTGCATCTCTCATCCATGAATGCCGGCAATTCTCAGCCGAATCCTGCATGCTTAGCCATCTTCTCTCTCGAGTGCTCTGCTCTGGCCATGACTCAAGCTCCTCCCTCACAAGCAACGCAAACATCGCAGCTTTGCACAATCCCTCGGGGCTGTACTCATCTTGGCAGGTTTTACTCTTAAAGTGGTAGTTTCCCAGAAAATCCTGAAACCAAGTAATACAGAAAAGAGCTAAAACCACATGCTTCAATTCCAAATGGTCCACCTCACAATATTATCCAATTAAATGTACCAATATTGGCTATCTAGTTATGAGCTATAAACCCACGACAAATTGCAATCAATTTATAAAGCAGCTTTCCAAACTTTTCGGAGATAATAACCCATGGAAAACTGTCACTGTACCAATATTAACAATTTAGTTATGAACTAAAAGCACAGCAGCTTACAGTCACTACGTAAAGCAGTTGAATATATCAATCAGGAGTAATCTAATCATCTTTTTTCGAAAATGGCCAATACTTTCTACCAGATGTTACTGAACATCACCATAACCAAATGATTATAATAAAAGTTATTACAGTTAAGAACAACCCCTTATAGTGCACTGAAGATGCCTCATATCCTATCTAAGAATGAATGGATGAAAAATAGTAATAATAACAAATCCAAAGGTATAAGAAACTATGATAGTATATGGTTATAAATGTTTCACAAACTGACATTCATTGAAACTCAACATGCATTACCGGATGATACTATGCTAATGCTAGCATGTGGATACTAAAAATATGAGTCAGAATCTCAAAAGATCATAGAAGATTAAATTAGTGAACAGCACTAAGCTTAAGACATGCATTATCAAACTGAAAAAGTAAAGTTTCACCATTAAATCCCCTCGAACTCCAGCTTCTTCAATTGCTTCTCTTGCTGCTGCCTCCTCAACAGTTTCATCATTCTCCCAGCCTCCCTACAAGGAAATAGTGATAAATTTGTAATACAAATGCGACAAGTCAGGCTCATATCCTTCCAAATGAAAGGGGAAAAAAGCTTAGATGTAAACATCCACCTTTCTAGAAATTATGAAGTGACCAAATAAGAATTATATTTGATGAATAATATTAGAAATGATTGTTGATGTTCAAATATTATTCTCCAATTGAAATCACAAACTCTTTTTCCAGTCCCTGGATGAAGTACAGAAAACAGGATATCTCTCCCTGCAATTGCTATCTAAACAAACTGTGTAACATATATTTCCAAAATTACAGATGAAATTCCTTAATTACTCCTTAACAATTGTTCAAATATGGGAGAGAGAGAGAGAGAGAGAGAGAGAGAGAGAGAGAGAGTACACTCATAAGTGAACCCATAATAATGGAACAGCCAAAAGAGGTCTCCTGTTATATCTATTATCTTCATATATAGCTAATTTCCTCCAACCAATATACGTATGTTTTCAAATTCATATTATCTTAGAAATAAATGTTACTTTTAACATGTTCCTAATGAAATGTCATGATAGTATAGATCAATTATGACGTTAGCAAAACTAGTACATTGTTAAACAGATGATAAAATATAGTAATGAATAGGTGATATCATCTAACGGTGTACATGAAAATGGGTTCATTATACTGCTTGAGATCCACTTCATGATATTTATTGCTTTTACTTTGTCAAATAAATCTTGATTAAGACCCTACCCTAGTGGTCCAATAGGAAATATAGTCCGCAACATAAGTTTACTAAAAGGTGACAAATGAGAGTCAACGGTGCTATGAAGAAGTTGATAATAATTGGAAAAATCAAAACTCAATCAGAAAGAAAATTGATATATTAGATAAAATCGGATGCAACATGGGAGCCACTTTGATGAAATTAATAGTAGAGTAGGTCAGCTGATTCCAGGCCATACCACAGTTAAAGGATCACTCATTTTGATAATTTCAACAATTCATAATATTTCCCCATTCAACTAACTTCTTAAAATTCCAAAATATTCCAGAATCTCACAGTTGGTAGTAGTCAGAAAAATGATTTTATATTTGATATGCATGAGAAAAGATTTCCAGATCTCTACTGAAGCCTTGAAAAACTGCCCAAGACAAGATAAACCTTTGGGTTGCAACAGCCACAACTTACGATAAGCACATATCCAATAAAAAAATTAAAAAGGGCACATTAGTAAGATAAGACCCATGAAGACATCAATAAAATCCAACCATCTGACATTAAGGGATGAGCAGAGTCCTTTAGGTTTTGAAGCAAGCATAAAAACTGAAGTGAGGTATAAACAACTTTTTTGCTGCAAACCATCCACTTAGATTACAGAGTCTATTCACTTGGTTGTCTAAAGGTGTGTAATGTGTATCAGTATAAGATATGTTCATGATTATGATACTTGCCCATTTAATCAAAATGCCAAAACAACCATGATTTATTACAGATCATCATAAGCATACCTAACTAATATTCTAATCCTTGGAAAGGTCACCATTACATTCGTAGTCAATCCTTCGCATGACATTTTTTCCACATTCGGATCTGACAAAACAAAGGTGTAATTCTAATTATGTAATACCCCAAAGGTCCCTGTTCAAGGAAACCTGTTCCAATCCTTGGTCCTAGAATACCATGGTCCATGGCCATGGTTAATTGATTTTGGATTGACAACTAGAAGTAAGAGTGCACCATATGCAAAATAAATAAATAAAAATTCTCAAGGAATCATATCAGCCTTATAGAAGATACCATCCAACTACACATCAATCATAGATATTGAGCCTTAAACAACTACCAAGTTCCAACCAGCACCTTCACCTTCTAAGCTTGACAGGTTGTTTGAGGTGGTGAGTTGAACTTAAAAGAGCCCATAACAAACTCATATCACTTCAACTAAACCTCTTTGAATAAGGGCAACAGATATCAAAATGTGCAGACTGCAGACCAACCACGCTACACGATCAGCATTCCCTCGATAATTTCAGATGATAAACATAGTATACATAAATTACTGGACGTAAAATGGGCATACCCTCAACCTTAGGAAAAAAGTATGAATAACATAACAACAATCAAAATGAAATAAGAAACAATACTCCGGTAATTTATACCTTTGGAAACAAAAGACCTGGACCACTAGGCGAGTTAATCATAAGCACCTCAATGATCTTCTCATCATTGCCACTCTCATCAGAAGTTCTACATCTAAATGGAATACACCTGTCAAAAGAACTGCTCAATTAGCTTTTGCAAGTGAGATTAAGAGTGGCAAATTTTCAGATAGCATTGAAGTTATCTCACAACACATGCTGAGGCTTCATAATCTTAAACATGTAACTCTTAGTCAAACAAAATAGCACATAAATAAGACTGGTGGATAATGGTAGAGCAATAGAACTCACAGCTAATATTCTCAAGAAGAGGTTAGTTAATATTGGGAACAAAAGGGGTATTAGAATGCAAGAGAACTTGAAGAGCTAAATCCCCACTCAACTAGGAATAAGTCAGACCTAAAAATGAGAGCACATGTTTAGTGGAACCCAACATGTGACATTGGAAATCACCTCAAATGTGAGAATGGGTTCACTGAAGAGAGAGAATGGAATCGCAGTGCGTTTACAAAATGTAGAGAATAACAAATGAAAATATGTCTAATCCTTTTCCATTTTTTGGACGAGATGTTTATAGTCACAATGGTTTAAGGTGACATCGTGTTCTGATTAAGCGAAATGAAGACCAAGGAGTTTATGTGGCATTAGGGACCTCCTAGATGGTTAGTACGCAACCTTGCAGTCTTGGAGCATGACCAATATGTGGGTGTGAATGTCATAGTTACCTCACTGGCATACCATGACCCAAAACTGCCTTTCAGCGCAGGAACCGCACCTACCACCATGGCATAGCCTGACCTGAGAGCGGTGCAGAGAAGTTTGGAGTCAGGCAGAAGTTTATTTCCTGGTGTAACATCATTCAGGTATGGCTGATCACCAGTAGGTGGCGCTGAAGTTAGGACCGCATGAGGAAGGAAGAAACACCCACAAGGCGACAAGGCAACACCAGCAAGGTTGGCAGATCGCACTCACGAGGCTTCCTTCTTGCGAGTGAGGTTTTCTTAAATAAGATATTCCTTTGCCATATGCAGGTGATTCCATGCATTATTTAGTATTTCACGACCTCAAAATTGGTTTCTGAGCATTCTATCGGAGGGGTACTTGCCTACCTGGTGTGTTCAGGCGTGTTTATTATAAGAATCAGCAAGTTCACAATCTAAAAATGACTTTTCACTAGTCTTGTCAGCCCGCTATTCTCTGATCAGGGTTGAATGAGCCCCTTTGACACCGGTCTTGTTTGGTCACATAACTCTTCCCCAATTCTCTAAATCATTCTCCATACCAATCTCACTCCTCACGTAGCATAGGCTTTATGCAAAAACCAAACCCAGGTGTATACTTCGTATTTATCATATATCACAATAACTTGGGGAACAAGTTCCACCTATCAACACTTGTGGCCCAGCCTGATTCACAAACCTCAAACCTTCTAGTATTCAACACTATAACAACTCGGTCAAAACTAAACCTTGATAGCACTATCACACACCCACTCCTCCCCATGACCCCACTAAGCAATTCAAACAAATTTTTCTAGAAGTACCATAACATGCCCATTTAGCTACCATGATTCATGAAAAAAGACAATACATGTATCAAAATCATTGAAATTGAAAACAATATAAATTCCACCGAAAATGACCGGAAACAAACATTAAAATGTGGGCACCCACAAGTGCCAATGACTACATGTACCAAACATTACATAATAAAAACAAAAACAAAAGTGTCATTATCAATATTGCCAAAACCTAACATATACCAAATACAGAATATATATATAT